>VWZT01008559.1:1660940-1678301 GCA_013397055.1 Pachycephala philippinensis | reverse complement strand
AGTGCTACAGGCTGAGGGAAGAGAGAATGGAAAGTTGCTCATAGGAAAAGGACCTGGGAGGGCTGGGCGACAGCAGCTGAACATGGGCCAGTGTGTGCTCAGGTGGTGAAGAAGGCCAGCGGCACCTGGCCTGTATCAGCAAGAGTGTGACCTGCAGGACCAGGGCAGTGATTGTCCCCCTGTATTCGGCACTGGTGAGGCCACACCTTAAATCCTGAGTCCAGTTCTGGGCCTCTCACTGAAAGAAAGACATTGAGGTGCTGGAACATGTCCAGAGAAGGGCAATGGAATTGGTGAAAGGTCTGGAGCACAAGTCTTACAAGGAGCAGCTGAGGGAGCTGGGGGTGTTTATCTTGGAGAAAA
Organism: Pachycephala philippinensis; assembly: GCA_013397055.1. NCBI lineage: Eukaryota > Metazoa > Chordata > Aves > Passeriformes > Pachycephala > Pachycephala philippinensis. The sequence continues at coordinate 1,677,938 of VWZT01008559.1, read as the reverse complement.
GGAGGCTCAGGGGAGACCTTATCACTCTCTATGATTCCCTGACAAGAGGTTGCAGCAAAGTCAGGGTCAGCCTCTTCTCCCAGGTAACAAGTGACAGGACAAAAGGAAATAGCCCCAAGTTGCACCAGGCAAAGTTTAGATTGCATATTAGGAAAAATTTATTCACCAGAATGTTGCTGAGCATTGGAACAGGCTGCCCAGGGAAGTGGCTGAGTCATCATTCCCAAAGGTATTTAAAAGACATGCAGATATGGCACTCAAGGACATGATCTTATGGTGGACTTGGCAGTGCTGGCTGAACTCGATCTTAAAAGTCTTTCCCAAACTAAATGATTCTATGGCTTTGTAATGACTTTGTCTGATTTCTGTCGTGTATCCTTTGATCCTCCCTGCCCCCCACAAGTATATGAGCAAGAGATATAGGCAGCGGGTCCCCAGCAACTACTTTATTGGGAACAAGGAGAAGCAAGCTGGAGACTCCTCCAGTTCACTTTTGTGAGACTCAGTAAGGTGGGTATCCTAGGCTCTTCAGTTCACTGTTCTGAGCTCACCTGCACAACAGGGACAAACTGTTTGGACTCTGAGATGCTAATACAATCCATTTTTCTGCACTGCTCCTTTTTTGTGTCCCATTTACAGAAAAATATGAAATAAACTGTGTTACATAAGCAAATCCTTGCCTCCGTGTCTGTGTGCCTGCATTGTCTGTGTCCACGCAGTTCTATAAAGCTCATTAATTATCTATCAATAAAGCCATCTGTAACAGACGTCCCAAGATGCTCACACACATACAAGAAAAAGGGGAAAGAAAAGAGAAGAAACAATCTCATGCTTCTAAAAAGATTAGTCTCAGCCAACCCTGAATAATGAAGAACAGAGGGGAAAAAAGCAGATGAGGGCAGTGTTACAAAACACATCTGTGCCATGGTGCCTCTGTTTTCTGTTCTCCCAGCCTGGAAATCTCACATAAAATGCCTTTGTCCTGGGATGAGTCTAAAAGCACTGCATAATCTTTAAAAAACCATCTTCAGGACACAAAACTCTTGCAAAATCCTTCCATCTCTTACCCTTAGCTATTCCTGTTTCTCATGATACTCAGCTGTTGATATACTCTAGTAGCTGACAAGGATTCCAGACATTTGTTTTCCTAATGATAAATGGTTATATAATCAATTAAACACACTTTTTAAAAGCATTTCTGTTCAACTAGGCTGATCTAATGTTGTCCTGATTGAAATCAAAGATTTTCTGGAAAGTAAAGGTTAAAAGGCACAAGACATCTGTTCATATTTACTTGGTCATATTTTTACTTTGAAATACATGTTCCTAAAATGTTTTATTATAATATTACCCAGACAGAATGACATAAACAAAGAAAATTAAATGTTTACTACAATTTGCTACAATAAGTGAACAAGAAACTAAACAGCCAAGAGCCAAAGTAAACATCTTCTACTATGACAAGTATGTTGCAATACTGGTTTCTCACAGATCTTTGGATTAGATCTGAGGACATGGTGTCCAGTTAAATACCTAACTATTATGTGTTTGAACATATTATTTTTAAAAATGTATTAGGCTACAAAACTCACTGCAAGGTCTAGGTAGCTTTTGTGTACCTTATCTAGATATTCTAACATCTTCATAATACATTCAATGAATACAAGATAGACCATGGCCTGAAAGATTTGACCTTTTATGTATGTGCTCAGCTGTTGCCAGATAAACAACTTTCTCATTTACTATTGTAAATTCAGCATTGTTTTGTAAGCAAAAGTTGTTAAACCAAAACTCTCTAAGTTGAAGACATAAATTTTGCTACAAACTTCCTGAAGTTGCTTAGGAAAGCAATCCTTATATTCTCCATTTGTCTTTATAATACTTTCATCTCACAGAGAAACTACTGAAATTTTTACTTATTAAGACAGGAGCTTACTTTTTAAAAATAATAATGTTCAGATGTTCCTAAAAGTTTCACTTTCACTTCAATATGCATAAATGAACGTATTCTGATATCAAAGTTTTTCTTTGCCATGCTTCAGAATCATCTCACTTGGCAAAAAAACTGTAACAAACAATACCACAATGCTCTTAAAATACTTCCCCATTGTACATTTCTTTCATCTGTGGAAGTCAAATCTCTTTAGGCAGGAGAAAAATATACCTAGACTGATTCTACAGCTGGCCACAGCAGAGGCAGGTGATATAGCTAAATCCACCATCTACCTTGTAAAAAAATGTAGCTTCTCTGCTCCTGATTTAAAGAAACATCCAAGACTCTGAGTGGCCAAGTCTCCCTGTGCTCTGCCTGGAGCCTGCAACCAAGAGATGACAGGATGTGCTGGCCTCATGCAGGGACCTATCAAATCTACAGCTCTCCCAAGTTCTCCTTTCAGGACTTCCAACTTGGCACTTACCAGCTCGGTCCCTTCCACTTCACATGACTCAGCATAGATGGGGCTTCCTCCAGCTGGGAAAGGTGAACCTGAATCAGGGAGCACTGCAGTTCTCAGCTTTTGCAGTCTAAGGCAAAACACAGCCTAATGTCACAAAAGGTAACAGTCAAGGTCTCAGCTACTGACCCAGCTAGAAAACTGATGTCCTCGCACGGAACATTGTGTGCTAAGACAATGGGAACTTAGGTCTCTGGTTTCCCACCAGTTCAGTCAACACTGGTCAGAAGACTGATGTCCACAGCCAGATGTCTTTCCACTGGGCTTCTTGTGGAGCCTGTCTTACCTGATTTTTTACAGGGGTCCCTCAAGGGCCTGATCTGAACTAGAGACTGCAGGTGAGCGCACATAGGTGAAATGCATAGCACTCTGCCTTCCTTAGAGAAAGAAATGCCATTTTAGAAATGCCACACAGCCTTTAAAGATTGCTTGCTATTTCTCAACAAAGAAAAGAATAGAATTGTTCAAAAGAATGCACATTCATCTTTTAATACCAAAACAAAAAAGAAGGATGGACTTTTGCTGCTGCAAGGAAAGAGCTGACATTTTCTTTTCTTAATGGATTACCCAAAGGCAAGCAAGAGGAGGGTGGTGATAGTCAGTGCCATCTGCCATATCAAATATTGCAGGGGGGGTCCTGGAGGCACCACATCTCTGCTTTACATTCATGACATTGCTATTATCTAGAAGCAGTACTTCAGGCTGCTGATTTGGAAGAGTTGTAAAATGCAGATAATGTGGGAAGACTTAAAGCTATGCCAGACTTAGTGTGTAGGCAGGCTTAATTCTGAATTTTTCTGCACGTCTCAATTTCCATTATAGAGATTTAGCGTATAGTTTTAATTTTAGACTTTACTATTACTGATGTTATTACTTCAGGTTTAGATATTTGTGCTGATGCAGATAAAAGGAAACCTGTAAAAATAGATATTGATTTCCTGTAATGTTTTAGAACATTTTTTAGTGGGGAAGTAACTGAAAACCCTGTGTTAGCAACAGAAAATGCTAATGCATTTGTTCCTGAGGTGTAGATTTTTTAATTCTATGTGAGTCAATCCCAGGTTACAAAATTAATGTGAAAAAATAATTCTCTCTTTAAATGGCCTCACTGCATAATAATAATAAAAAAAAAGTTGGTTAAAGGGCATGTAAGTATTTAATTATATGTTCACACTCTTTATTCTTTTAGAATTGTTACCATTTTTAAGAAACCTAGAGTTTTTTTTAACTGCCAGACCTATAAAAGTAATTTCATGATCCTCCTTATTTTTTTTTAATTTTAGAGCTAAAATGTTTTATCACCATATATGTCATGCCTCCAGAAACTGTATTTTCCTTCTTTGAATTCTTTGGAATCCAAACTTCATAGCAGATAAAAGAAACATAGCAGTATTTATAGCCTGTATAACGCTGATGCTGAACTCTGAAGGGCAGTGCTGAAATCCCTGCTCTTCAATACCAGTTTAATGATGCTCTGCAAAAACTTGTCAAAATAATCAGGGTTTTTTTCTATACTGTTTGTTCTTTTCTCCTGAAGCCAATTCACAAGCTCATTTTTAATAGTAAATAGAATTGCTCACAATGTATCTACTACACAGCCCTTTAAAATAAACATTTATAAAGAATTCTGAGTCAGAAAACAAAGCGGATTAAGCATGGGCTTTATTTTTTGTCCTCAATAAATATTTGCAACTCTGCTGTCTGTTATGGAGACTGTGACAAGATCTCACAGTGGACAAACAGGAACCCCAGGGGTTACTGAGCACATCTGTGTTTCCAGTGCAAAACACAAGTGCAGAATTGGTTTTGTGGGACCAAGAAGAAGCACATTGCAGTGACAAAAAAGACTCTCTAGCCCACAGTGGGATACAGGGGTATGCACGTAGACCTGAGCCTTTCCAGACACAGGGAAAACCGCTGTTTCATAAGCTACACACTTCTCAACTGGTACATGTATATGCATCCAGATCAGCACTTGTCTGAGCACCAGAAAGGGATACAATCAGGTAATCCAGTCCTATGTCAGAACTAGTAGGGGTTCCAAGCTGCACAGATCTTACACAGGAAGGCTGATTATTATTCTGCCAGACTTGGACCAGTCTCACGGTTAGGCAGTTGTACTTCTAACAAGTGACTGTGTAGCACTTGCAATGTTTTGCAGAATATTGTCCCTGAGGTGACAGAAGTGGCTGACAACCCCAGAACTCCATTAACTTTGTCTTACCACCCCTTTGCTCTCCTAGCATGGGATGGAGGATGCCAAATTACTAGCTGTTTCAACAAACCTATTTTATAATGGCACCACCAAAACAAATGATACAAAATTAGCTTTCATGGTTTAAAATGTTCGCAAGATTTATTTCAGCTTTGGGCTGAAGTTTCCAAATGCTGAAAAATTTCTTCAGAAAAAAAACGGTCAAGTTCCCTTTGATTATCACTTTGATAACTCAGGAATATATTTATAGAGTCAAAAAGCGAATAGTTATGTCTTCTTTTAATCACCTGAAAATCTGAGGTTTTATACTTGATGTTTTTCTCCCAATTGCAAAATCCAGAGAAATGTCATGAAAATCCAAGTACGAGTATGTTTCGTATGGTTAGCTTCCACTAATGCATGAATATCCTGCAATGACATAATATTAAGCATTGCTTATTTATCTGAATTTGCCTTTATAGAAATAGCACATCATTCATTTGTATTATGTACACTATATAATCGTGTCCAAAAAGGATTATCTGCTACATACAAATTGAAAGAGACCACAGATTAGACTAAACCACCATAGCCTCTATATTTAATAGTAACTTAGGAAAATTTGTATTTTAAATAATTTGATACTATGTTATTTGCCAAAGTAACCAGGGCAAATACTATATTGCAAAATCTATATTTACTAGGAATAATCTGTCTGGAGAAACTGCATTGATGATAAGTGAAACTGAACAAAGTAACATTTCCATGGCAAATTTCCTTTGGAGCTGGTGTATAATGAAGACAAATTTTCATTACTAAGAAAGCCAAAGGCTAGGTAGGTTACAAGTAGAACATAAAAAAATACTATTTCAAGGTAACTTTATAAAAAGCTAGTAAACTAGTAGGTCAGGAGGGAGCAGGGGAGGAACAGGAAATACTGTAATTGAAAAATGTTTTCATTTTTCCCAGTACATGCTTTCTCTACTCAGGCTTGGGTTTTTTTCCTTTGTTTTTAAATGAATTATCAATTTCATCATAAAAATAGTGTACAGAAATATGCATTGCTATTCTTTGTCTAGCATATTTAGCTCTCCTTATTTAGAGACCTCTTTAGCTAGCTGCCATGTTCACTCGAGACCACTAGAAGGTGCTCCTCTGTTGAAAGATAATTATTTCTGTCTGAATTGCCGTTAAAAGCTAATTTTAACAGTGGTTCTGGCCAGTTGTTTACACAGACTGTAATTGCAGCAGCCACCCCTGCTATAAAACAGCTGGACCTCGTCTGCTATAATCATTATCACAGCATGAAAATGACAGATCTGTTATCACTCATTTTCTGATAAATCAAAATCCCATCTGAGCACGACTTTAGTTAGTTTTTCTGGAAGGTGAGGCATGGAAGTTGTGGTGGAACTAACAAACCACACATTTTGTAAAGTTAGGAACCACAGAATCATTTAGGTTGGAAAAGACTTTTATGATAATTGAGTCCAATCATACACCTAACACCACCAAATCCATTCCTGGAGTAAATTAAGGCAGAACATATCCCTAACGAGAACTTGCACACTTGTCTGAAGGCAGAAGGAGAGTCCAACATAAAAAACACAAAACAAAACAAAACAAAACAAAACAACAACAACAAAACCACCAAACAAAACTAAGACAAACACACAAACACAAGTATATGATCTACACCAATTCCAAACCACCAATGGTATTGGGATATCAAACTGCATCTAGAAATACAAGGATCGATAATTCATCTTTTATACACAACCTTATATGAGCCTCAGCCAAGTTCTGATTTAGTCTGATACCCAGAGTGGCATTCTGATAACCTCTGGGTACACACAGGCTGCCTTGGTCAGCTCTTTGCACGGGCAGTGTAGCCCTCACCTCTGCAGACACCCCTGACGCCTGCCCTCGCTCTGGTGTGTGCCCAAGCAAGGCAATCAGAAACACCGTCTCAAGTTTGCTTTTTATCTGCAGCCTAAGAGATGGAAATCTGTAGACACCCCCAAGAGAGTAGCACTCCTCTTTTACTCTCTGAATTTAGACAAGTCATACAGAAGTGATCTCTAATTTAGATAAAAATTGTTCCACGTCTGGCCGCCACAGAGACAAGGCTCATGGGATATAAGCCCCAAACCACTTCAGAGTAATCTCAGCTGGAGCCTATCAAGGATAACATGAAGCAAAGTGGTAGACTCGACGAAAACTCTGTGTAAAGACTTTTTTATTTGCTGTATGAAAGTGACACAAAATTGAATGTTGTGCTAAGCCCTGAATTCCCCAGGGTCAGGAACTCCACAGACATTCCACATAAAATACTGGTTTTCAGTTCCTCCTCCTTTTTCTATACCTCTAGCACATTACACCATCAAGTGTGAATTAAGATCCATATTTTTGGTCACTTACAACTACGAGCATAGATTAGCAAAAGACCTAGGATATTTGTGGGGTTTTGTTAATTAAAACTGTGGTCTCTCAATTTTTAGGCCTTTTACTCAAGTAAGCTAAAATTAAATATTGTTGCTGCTGTGAATCTCTAGGAATGTTTTTCTCCATCTTGCCTCATCTCTTTACTTCCTCACTGCCCTAATTATTTTTTTCATTATTTGTTTAGCATGTTTGACTTTACCTGAATCTTGTACAGATTTAATTTCTTCTTTGCTTTACTATTAAATGAAAGTGTGCTTCATAGTAGAGAGACATTGCATCAGTGTCCCAGAAATATAAAATATTATTTAGCATGTACATAAGTGAGCCTAAAAAGCCCTAAGCAGCTGGCCACTTCAAAAGATTATACCCCAGTGTTGCAGATGAAAGATGAATACAAGGCTCTGCTGCTACCTTTACTCAGATGTCCAGCCTGCTCCTGGGAGACTCTTTTCCCACATAAAGGCACCATGGAGAGTGTGAATCCTCAAAGCAGGAAAGTTTTTGCTGTTCCTGCCATCCCCTGGCATGAGTTACCCAATGAGGAAAGGGGCAGTGCCCCTTCTGATGAAAAGAGAAAAAGAAGAAAACAGAAAATTCTGTTTTCCAGCATCTGAAATTAAGGCATTGCCTCTCATGTCTCAGCAATCACATTTAGAAACCCTGCATTTGTGCCCTATCTGTCATAGGGAACAATTACTGATTCCTCCTCCTTCAAAGTCACTCTGGTTAGTGAATACATTTACAAATTCTTTTTACTTTTGCCATATGTAAAATACCTATTTGAAATGTATTCACCACATTTACCATTCGCTAAATAATTCTTAAATCCTGAGAATGTATTCAAAGTTTTTGAAGGCCCAGAATGTTGAGGGTCTTTTTCATCCTGGAATTAAAAACAAACAAATAAACAAATAAATTTATAAGCCTGGTGCACAGGCTGGGGAGTGCACAGGCTGGATTCTGCTTGGGGTCCCAGCAGAATCACACAGAGAGAAATGTTGGTTTGTATGTGAAGAACCTTCATGTCATCCTGTCAGCCTAAGGGGACCTTCGAAAGGACACAGCATGACCAAGGAAATCATGTTCTCCTAGGGACTCTCCAGCAGGCACATGGCAAGGTGATGTTCCACACTAATATCCTCTCCATCTCCTCCTTGTATGGGATAATGATACATGAAATTTGCCCCTGCTCTAGCTTGCACCTGCACTATGCCCATCAGGCTGCATCTACTAAGAATAAGCTCACTTCTATTTCTGGAAATTGGGGAATGGAGACATATCATTCCTGTAAGTGGCAGACATCATTCCAAAATCACTCCCAGCTTCAAACGGAAAGAAAAATCTGGAAGTCATGTCAAAAAGATCAAAACACAGATTTGACACATCAATATGAAGTAGCAATGAACTTATTTTTAGTTTTCAGTCCCTGGATGCTAAATATTATCTAGAGCTTTCCCATCATGGAAAATCTGACACACGTAGCTCTTCTTGCACTGTTATGCTATTGCTTGGGGAGTGGGATATGCACCTCCAGTAGAATCAAAGCTTTCATCAAAGACAGAATAATCTTTTTGTAGCTACTGCCTGTATCTCTCCAATTAAACTCTACAATTTACTACCCAAAGACTGACTCCACAACTAAGGCTAAGTGCAGACAACAGCAGTCTTCTCATGAGCATGAAAAGAGGAAGAAGTGAGATGTTACGGCTCTTCTAAAAATGAGAGTAAGAGAAGAAATTAGGAGGTCGCTTGCATGCTTTTCATTTGTATTTGAAAGGTCACTTGTGGTCTCCCTCATGAACGATGTAAAGTTTAAAATAAACTGATATCTTAATTACTGTCAGCTTGCCAGAGCTGGAATCTGATGAGCCTGCAACTCATTCAGTGGCTGGCTGAGAGCTTCTTCTCTTTATGTTGCCTTTTTTTTTTTTTATTTTTATTTGAGGATTCTGGCTCTCAGAAATGCTTGCTCACAGTCATTTGTGCGTTATTATTAGCAAACTGTTAGACTAGCCCCTTGGCACACATTTGGTAGGACCAAAATAATTTTATTGCATTGCTCCAACATTTTACTGGAACAAAAGAGGTGAATTGACTGTGAGGCAATCACAGTAGACCTTGAATACCTTCAACAGTATTAACTCGGTCATTGATATTAAAATACTGAGCAGGCTCTTGAAGACAGTATTTTTTACCAGCTATCAGATTAGTTGTTTTCTATCAGGCTGAAGTCATCAAGGGAAAAGAAAGAGCAGGAACAAAGTTGCTGGGTATTAAGTGACAGTTCCCATTGTAATGTAAGACACAGAGCTAACAACAGAAAAGAATACGTTCTATCAATCAGGTTAGAATTTTATGCAAGTATTGCCATACGCACATCACTTGTTTCTACAGATGGTGGTACAACTGTTCCTATCACTGCTATCAAACAAGAATGGGAAACAATCTGGCTGAAAAACAACTATGCAAAAACCTTAACAAATCTAGGGGAAGCTTCTTTGGCAAAATAGATCCCACGGTTCATTAGCTATGTCACAAGCACCACTATGGAAGTGATATGCCAACACTAGCAGCAATACCACTGCCCAGATTTTACGCTAACATGACCCCTAATATATCAGGATACTAATTAATCATATATGTAATATTGTACAAATTTATCCTGTTACCACTTTTCTTAAGTAGTGCACCATCATTCTGACTAAATCCCAGCCTCCCTAATTTCCTCTTGCAATCTTCATTCAGTTGATTCAACCTTCAGCTGATACACCCCTTAAATTTCAGCATAAAAGCAGACATTGAAGAGTCTGCTTTTAAGACAATTGCATGATCTTTTAGAGCCTTCCAGATAAGATATTTGACAAAAAAAGGAATGTTTTCAGACAGCATGTCCTTGAGGGGTGTTTTGTTTGAAATCATCTATCATGAAATTGCTCCCAGCGTGGCACTACAGTCCATTTAAAAATCTGCAACATTTGTGTGTACCCACAGTTCAGTGCAATTCCTATAATGAGTGCTTTATTCATTTATCCCAGTATCTATGAAGCTCAGATTATCATTTAATTTTAAACAAACTGCATACTGTGAACATTTGTAAGAGAGCAACCCATTAAATTCAACATTTATACAACAGCTCTAATTTACTTGCTGTATTATGATTCCTCCATTTTAAGAAATATAGATTTAGTTATATATATACACCTTGTTTTCTCTAATTTTTTAGAACATATTAAGTATTTGGTTTTTCCATCCATGCTATTTAGAAAGGAACTTACAAGTATAAACCTAAGCACACTCATTGGCAATTGATTAAAATACAAATACAATACAAATACAGTCTCTCTAATCAGGCTGTTAACCAGATTTTAATACATCTTTATAATTACTTAGAAAAATGGGCAGGTAGAAACATGTATGTTTTGTAGTAAGTAAGTTTTTAAAAACTGGTGTACCTAATATGCAGCATAAGCTAAGGATTAGTACACATAAGGACCAGACAAAGCAAAAATGCTAGACTGAAAAAATTAAGATGTTATTTTTCCAAGCATACTGCCCATTTATGCATACAGCTAAAAGTGTATTCAAATTGAAGACTATTTTAAATTTGCACGATAGATCATGTTTATCTAGATTGATACAAAATGCACAGCCTGAACTTGGGGCCAAAAAAACTCCCACTGAACTCAGCATTTACGTCTGAAGCAGTACAGAACAGCAACTGTGTTGCTGAGCAGGTTGTGTATGCTGAGCAGGTCCCAATAAAACATACACTTTCTACACCTTAAACTGTGTGCTATTTTCCATACAATGCCCCAGAACAATATGAAAAACAGGCAAAAGTTTATCTAGGAATTTCTTTTAAGTCAAGATTTGAATGCATTTTTTGAATGCATAGTGTCATCAAATAGGTCAGTTTGTAAGCTCTGTCTGGTTTTAATAAAGAAAATTAATCAAGAAATTACCACTTTCCCTTATCTCAAGTAATTCTCTCATACAGAAAGTAAAAACAAACCAGCGGTATGTATCTTTATTTCCCATTTCCCAAAACTTCCAATATTCTTCTATGACCTTTCACTTTCCATTGCAAAATAAAAAGCACAGAGGAATGCAATACCTAAGCAAATAGAAGATATGCCTAGTGATGGATCAAAATAATACAGTGGATAACAGCCAAAAGACAATGTTAAAATTCTACTTGTTCTGACCAAATGCCGTGAAGATACAAGAATGTACTAGATAAGGGCTATTTTCCACGGAAGTATTTATCATGGGAGATGTTTATCAAATGAAGTAAGCTATCTCTTGACTGAAGAACAAGAAAAGTAATTGTTTTCTAATCTTGTTTCAAGTCATGAGGAGTCCTGAAGGATTCCCTGAAGATGATACTGTTCAAAGGTTGCAACGAATATTATCAACAGAAAACATCCCACTATGTCCTCCAGTCGAGATCTCTTCTTCTCATCAACATAGTTTACCTACTCCCTTATCTCTCTGTAAATTCAGAGTGATGAAGCCTAAATAAGGTTTCCAGTACCTGTCTCCTTCCAGTTTTAGACGCATAAGATGCTTGAACTTATTTATTTTATTTTTCTAGTCCATGACATTCACGGCTATCAGGCAGTGGCTGTCATAGACAGAAAACTGTATTATGACACAGTTCTAGCCACACTATTTTTCTAGTTCCTATGCAAACTCAGCAGGAAGAAATACAGAAGACAAGGAACAAAAAAGCAGAAAGGGCACTGAGAAAGAAAGTCCTTTCCTTTACTCTTCATTTGAAGTGAGATGTGCAGACTAATCCTTTTCATTTTCAATTTGCAGCCTAGACTGTGAGCCAAGATCTGACAGGGGGAGATTGGTGCTATTTGGTTTCCTGACTGCAGGAAGCTATACACAGGCCACAAGAAACAACCAGTCACAATTTCCTCTACAAACAGAGTTTTGCAGAGAAAAAACCAAAATAAATAAACAAGGATTTAAAACCAGAGTGGTCCCAAGCAATTATACATTAAAAAAAAAAAAAAAAGTTAAATAGAAAAAAAATTACAAAATAACAGCTACTTATAAAAATAGACTAGGGAAATTAAAAACAATAAAGGGATGAATTCATTAACTGCTTGGTGCCAGAAGATCCAGAGGACAGATTCGATGAGGATCTCAATAAAACCAGCAATTTCTAGGCAATGAAGTCATTAAAGCAGTAGCAAATAACAGGCAGAAAATATTTCAGCATGGGCTGTACAAATCTTCCGGAGACACAGAGATAACTGAAGCTGTAAACCCACGTTCTCATCAAAGCAATCTCTATCCACACCAGCTACACAGCCACATCAGTCAGCAATACAGTCAGCTCCTCAGTCACACTGCCTGCCATCTGCTCGCAGTGTATCACAAGCAACAGCACATTTCCACTGACACACTGTGTGGGTGCAGTCCCACAGCACTCGAGCCAACACCAGGTACGGCTGCCACGGCCCCCAGATATCTTGGCTGCACAGTCCTTGGCCACTTCATCAGCACTGGCACTGAACTGATCACATCAGTTCAAGAAGCTGCTGTAGACGACAGCAGAAGCAACTGGTTTTCTGTGAGATTGGCTGCCTGAGCTGGCTTGCTGTGCTGTCACACCAACAGCAGCATTGGCTCGAGGGAGGCACCAAAGTGATGTGGCTGGCATTAGGAGGGTGGGGTTGTGATAGATCTCAAATTGCCATGAAACTCAACGTGCAGCAGCTAGCCTAAAATCAGATAGTACCTACGCCCATGTTGCTTGTCCAGACCACAACCACAAACATCCATAAACCAACACTGCCGTCAGGGTTGTGAATTTCTTGCCCGTTAGTTTCCTCTCAATGCTGACCCCATTTTAGTGCTGCCACAAACATCAGTATGGTCAGAGATGTGATCATTACAGAAATAAAAGATGGGTACTGCTAATATGGGTAAGTTCCCTATCCTGTTTCACTGAGCAACTGCACAAAGGCACAAAGCAGCAGATGCTGAAGGCTGGACAGACCTTCTCCTTTTGGCAGTAAGACTGAATCACGCTGCTTTAAAATTTATGTTTAGCTACATATGATATTAACTTAAAAAATGAGAAGGAATTATCATCATAACCTACCTAGACAGAAGATAATTACTCTATAGTCAGACAAATACCTTCTCAAAAAGAAAAATTCATGTCTTGATGAGGTCATATCCTAGAAAAACTTGTTCCACTGATTGTCTAGCCTTTCAGATAAAAAAAAATGCTGGCTATTTGCCACTTCCAAGCACTGGACCTTTCATTACAGTTGCTGAACTGAAAGTTCTGTCCTTCAAATTTGAGCAAGTCACCCTCTAATCTTCCCTTTATCCTCTCAATCCTCTCACTATCAGGCTAATTTTCTAAATTTATCATCAGTTTCATCACTTTTCCTTAAACATCTTCAGTTTAACAAAAGCATTTCCCAGAACTGAAAACATTCTTGTGATAGCTCTTGTTCCAGGTAAAATGTCCTCTTTATGGGAACATTTTACATTTACCATTACACTATGGTAAAATAGCCGAGTAGTCTTCATGATGCTTAATTATTTTTCAGAATAAGTGCTTCAAGAGAAGTCTGTATTAAAAAAAGTCTCTTAATGTGGCTTTGCTTGTTCATTCCTTGACACAACAGCTTTATATTTGATTTATTGAAACAATCGTGGCTCTCTTTCGATCTTAATAGAATGAGACAGACTAAGGAAATGGCCTATTGCTCATGTGCTTCGAGGTGTTCCAGTAACCATCCATCCTGCAGTCCTACCAGTATAAGAATATGGGGGTTGTCCATCTAGACCAGCAGCAACACACCCAGAATCAGATGTTTCAAAGAGCAGTGCAGATGGAAGGAACAAAGAAACCTTTTCTACTGAAGATTTCTAGTTATCTCTAAAACGTAGACAGCCTTGAGCCCTCAGATGCAATATTCTCTACACGTAAGTTAAGACAACAACAGCTATTTTTGTATCTCTATATATTTACATCTAAGTTCTCAGTCTCAGAATTTAATTCAGGGCCATTTCATTCCTTTCAGTTAGTCCATGTACAGTATGTTCCTCAGTTAAGTTGTATCTTGTGTATGAAAGCATTTACTCTCACGTTTTTCTCCATTTCTGTCCTTTCCATTTTACTGACTTGCTCCTGTACTAAAACAGAGACAGGTCCTGCCTCTCTAGAATTCCCATTTTCACATGGGAGCTCTTGAGCATAGCTCTGCTAATACTTACAAGAGACTTTTTCCACTTAAGTGTCTTTTGACAAGACGTGCAGAGTTGCTGCCCTAGGGAAGAATTCATTTTTTTCAAATTGCTGAGAAAGTTACATAATAAGACCTAAAAACTGGTCTGAAGGTGCAAAGAAGTATTCTTGTAACATGGAAAAATTGAAAATTACTGACCTCCCAAGTATTTAAAACATGTCAGCTTTCACTATTTTTATCCTTTTTTGACTGAAATAATTGAGAATTATGCTCACATAAGTAGATATGGCCTTAGTTTCCACGATGATGTAAGCTTTGATGTACTGAGTTCTGTACAGCTCTAAACAGTAGAAGCGATTAAAACCAAAGCTTACAAAATTGTCACGAGTAGAAAGCCAATAGGAAAAGTCAGAAAGACATTACAAGGAAGTCAGCAGATGCATCTTTTAACTTACCAAACAAGCGCTGATGGAAGAGAAATTTCCCAGCTATCAGTCCTGTGAGAATGGCAAGGAGCCACAGAAACACCTTCAAAAATCTCCAGCCTCCTCCTTCAGGGTATTTATTTGTTACAAAGGAGAAACAATTACCAACAACAATAACATTGGCTTCTGTCTGGCTGTGAGATACTGGGTCCTCAGCAAATATTAAGAAGTTAAAGAAGATCACTAAGTAAGCCACAACTAAGCGAGACCACGGGTGCTGGAAGTAGTAGCGGAAGTCTTTATCCATCCTCAGATACTGAAGAACTGGTTTTTGCCTGTAGGTAAAGACACAAATGCATAATGTTATATATACCCCAAATTCTCAAAGCTTAGGAAAGACCCGCACATTACAAAAATCAAATCATTGCAACCTTGTCATCAGTAATTTTTAACACTTTAGACTCGACTAGAAAAGAAAGTTTCAATCAAAAGTTATTGTTAGATCCAGGTAGAGAAAAGCTGAAATTTCTCCCCATTCCAATATAAAAGCACCAACCAAACATATATATATTATAGCACAGGATTTTCAGTCTCAAATATACTATTGCTTTCATGCCTCCTCCATAATGGGGCATGAAAAGAATAGAATGTATACAAGAACATGGCAGGCTACCTAAAACCCAGACTGCCTTTTACCACACAAAAAAATACAACACAGATTTCACAGAGGTTCATGCTAAGCCTAAATGGAATCTCTCTCCTTGTAGGAGAAGGGTGGAACCAGTCCATAAGTCCAAGGAGGTCTTCTACTGGAAGCTTAGAAGCATATAACCCAGAAACATCAGAAACTTGTGTTCATGTGAAGGAATAACGTATTGGAAAAGTTTCTAGAATTCATTCTGGCAAGTGGGGCAAATCTGTATAAATCTTTTCATTGACTTCAGGGAGTACACCTATAGCTAAGCATATTTTCAAAACCATAAAATAAGACACCCTGAAAACAGACTGTTCTGTATGACTACAAAAACTGTATTTTGAAACCTGCCTACTTATTAAGTACTGCTATGGAAAAATGCAATCGAGCATGGTTAACATTTTAGTTGTTTGCCATTTGATTTCTTTTTCTTTTATTCACAATCAATTAGTTGTTTCATCCTCTTGAACCACTTTGTATGCACAAATATACAAGGCCTTTGTGTTGTGGAACACCGAAATTATTCAAGCGACACAGAGTGTAGGAAGAAAAAAAATGTGTCTAGTAATATTGCTTGTTTATTACAGCATGATCCTTGAAGGATACAGTGACAAATTTTTGCAAATGTCACATGCCCTGCAGCAAAAAACAAACAAACAAACAAAAACCATGCCACAAAAAATCAAAAACCCCGATCAATTACTCATGCCTTCTTGGACTTCTAACTTAGGACTTGCAAACTTAGAAATGGCATGAATTTTGATGTCTCCCTTTAGTTAGTCCCGTCAAAATTATTTTACTCCATAACCCGATTTATATTTGTAAAATTGCAAGGAATCCTGTACCTATTAAATTAAAAGGATAAAAGAATCTCTCGAGAGATTCAGACAATGCATTCAGTAAATAATAGAAAGGAATAATATCCCATGATGCATATATTACATATGAACAAGAAAAAAATACCACATTACAGAGTTAAAAAGTTGGCACAAGGAAGTGCCGGTCCTTCAAAAACTTTATGAAAAAAAGTGATTTAAAGTAAGGGTCGTTGCCTAAGAAAATACCACTCTGGGGAGATTAAACTGCCTTTAGAGCCGTAGAGGATACCCAAAGCTATTTCTTGTTCTCCTTTCTTTCTGTTACCATTAAGAAAAGTTTCGGTATTGCCTTATGTGTACGAATCGTCTTAAAGCCCGAATGGGGCTGGAGATAAACAACTACATGTCCCGGTATTTTTGACAGCTGCCGGATACCCGAGAGTTATCAGACACCCAGCTGAAGACGCGGCTTCCTAGGAAGCGTTTTACAGCATCAGAAGCCAATATTAGCAATAGCAGCAGTGCCAAATTCCTAACAAAAAACCTGCCCCTACCTATCTCAAACGCCAAAAACGCGGGTGCCAAGAGCGCCGCGGACCACACGCCCATCGCAACCTGTTAAATGAACCCATTTCCCCCTGCCCCCGGCGCAGACAGGGGGACCCGCGGCCACCTCACCCCGCGCGGCTGCTGCGGCCGCCGCCGCCCCGCCGGGCACAGGGCCACGGGCCCCCGCAGCGCCGCCG
>VWZT01008559.1:1645911-1660773 GCA_013397055.1 Pachycephala philippinensis | reverse complement strand
CGGGCGAGCGGCACCGGCAGTGCCGCAGCCGCGGCGGCAGCGGGCGGCGCCGCTGCGGCAGGGTCCCGACGCCCCCGGCGCCCGTGGCCGTCCGTGCCTGCCCCTCCCCCGGAGCCTGCCAGCAAGGACCCGAAACGTGCGCGGTGTGCCCGCGGGTGTCTGTTCACCCTGGAAAAGGGTGGCCGGGGAGCCAGGGGGGCTTATCCAGCCGGCGAGGTGAACCAAACCCCAGAGCACTCAATTCCCACCGGTCAGACTCCAGTATTATGCAAATGTACAAACACGGGAAAGAGGAGGTCAAATCTGGATATTTATTACCCCAAAGCAAAAGCACGGGGCTGGCAATTGCCGCCAGATCACTCAGGACGAGTTAGGAAAACCCTCATTTTTGGGAGGGGAGGGAGGTCTACACCCAATTTACTTACTTGGGAAGGGGCAATGCTGAGGCCACGGCCAGGCTCCAAGGTGCACACACAGTCTGTATGGTCACTGTGTCGGGCAAAATGCCTCTGTGCAGCCTGCCAGAGTTGTTGACATTGCACTTCAGCCGAATTGTCAACCAAAGCTTTTGAACGTGGGATGTGGTCCCTAGTGTCAGTGTGCAGGTATTGCTGACATCCCAGGAAAACGTTTACAGAAAGCTCTTAGCATTTCATTATGACTGGGTTTTAATGCAGTATGTACTAGTTCTGGTCATTGCTGGAGATAGATAAAACAAACTTCAGGTTTCTAGACACAGCCTCGACATATTGTTGGGAAAAGTCAGGTAACTCCATTGGAGCAGGTACCTGAAATTTGGCATCAGACAGCTGGCTGCTTCAGACCAAGGCAGACAGGAACGTGGCTGAGATGCACTGAGGAGTGTGGAAGGGTCTTTAGAAGAGTCATGTTGCAAAAGACCAGCACAACCAGAAGAAGCAGCAGCAGCAGATTTGTGAATCCCTCCTGTACTTCCAGCAATACAGTTTTATGTATTTTTGTAAATAAACGTAACTGTTATTGAAGATCTGTAACATAATCCCCACATTATCTTCCTCAGTGGAATAATTTGAGACTCTCAATTTTATGTAGAGAGATGCAGTATTCAGTATTTCACACTAACACACCTCAAGCTATCTTTACAGTAAAAAGAAAATTCAAATATTCATAGATGAAAAATCATCATGTGCAATGTGAGAGTACAGAAATACAGCAAAAAGCACTGCGTGTTCATGCAACAGTTCTGTGTGTACTGCCACTCCTGCAGAACTGCCTCCTTATGTTCAACTAATGAGAATCCACAGAGAAGGAGGCAGCACGCACTACAAAGAGATCACAGTTTTCATGCACCTACACACCAAAGGATGTTCTCTCCAGCTCAGATTGAAACCCATGCTACACTACAAAGCATCCATGAACATTTTTTCAGATAGTGAATCAGTCAGCAAGTTTTTGAAGTCACTAAGTTAATCAAATGAAAATCATCTACTTTTCTATTAAAGTAACCAAAAGCATAAGTGCACCATATACCTCCCCCAAATTTCATGTTGCATTTGCTGTCTTAAGAGGAAGCTAATGTATTTTTTTAAGTGTAGTGTTTCACTCACGTATAAAAAAAGATGGACTGCTCCTATTTCTTCTTTTTAATCAAGCAATCAAGATTTCCTTGATGAAATACATACCTGAATAGCAACAATTAACAAATAATCTCAGTAGACAAGACTAATCAGGCCCACTCACTGAAAGCCAGGGACTGCCTGCAAAAGAAGAATATAAACAAACTCTTACCTACAAAACTGTCAGCAAATCAAAAAGTCAGCAGTAAAACCAGTAAGTTGAACCTAAAAAGCGGGCTGAATCAGGACAATGAGTCATCTTGAAATGTTAGTTTTGGTACTTGTGAATGAAACTAATCTATCAGCACTCCTACTACAAAATAGCACTTGTGTAAAGGCTATCGTTTTACACCCAGTTTCCAACAGAGCTGTGGGTATTGAACTAACCGTATATTGATACTACTAATTGATACTACAGTATCAATTTCTGTAGAGTCATTTTACACTCAGATATGAGAAATCAGCCTTCAGCACATTAGTCTGTAACTGGAAAGTTCTCTTTTTGTCATAAATTATATGAAACTTCTCGTATTTCAGTTTGTGCCCGTTGCCTCTTGTCCTTCACTGGACATCACATGGAGTCTGGCTTCATCTCTACTCCTCCTACGAGGCTTTTAGACACATCAATAAGATCCTCCACCTTGAGCGTCCTTTTCTCAAGGTTAAACAGTCACAGTTTTCTCATCCTGTCCTCCTCCTTTCATCTGTGGATGCACAAATGCCTCTTCCCTGGTTTGCTTCTCATTAAAAGTATTTCATTCCCTCAAAACTCAAAAATCCCATTACTCAGAGATTGTGCTCTTAATGTGCTCTTTCTTCCATCCTGTTGTGGGTTGACCATGTCCAGCAGGTGAGCACCCACACAGCTGCTAGCTCACTTCCCCCCACCTCCTCCTCTAGTGAGACAGGGGAGAGAATAGGAGAAAAAGAAAGAAAACCGGTAGGTCAACATAAAGATGGTTTAATAAGTGAAGACAAAAAAAAAGTGAGAATTATAAAATATAAGACGTAAGGATTAAAAAAAATATGCCAAGGTAACCATGCACCAAAGGCCACAAGCAGTCCACCAGTCTCTGATAAGCAGCTTTGAAAACAACCCCTATCTCATACTTTACTCAGTTTTATTGGTAGGCATGATGTTATATATTATATGGCATCAGCTGTCCCAGCTGTGTCCTCTCCCAAATTCATGCCTACTTGCTGGTGTGGGAGTGTGGGCGGAATGGGAAAGAGAGATAGCCCTGATCCTGTGCAAGCATTTCTGAGCAATAGCCCAAACATTGGCATGTTTTCCACACTGTTTTAGTCACAAACACAAAACACAGCACAATTTCACTGCTATGAAGATAGCCAACTTAATTCTGGGCCAGATCCAGTACACCTGGAAAAACATCCTTGGAACAAAAGACTCCCCACTTGTAATTTCACAGTCATGGTTATGGCAACCTGTGTCAGCCATACAGCTTCAGACTTATTCCTTATCTGCATCCCCAACTCATTTCTTACCATCTTCCAAAAGAAGAGAAAGCAGCACAATAAAACGTTAAACAAATGGGGGAGGGAAAAAGCCACAAAAGCTGGCAACAGTTAGTGTATAACTGAAGAGCTAAATAGTTCAAGAACTCAGAAGAAAGAAAAGGCAAATAGATATATCCTGTGGAAACTAAGAATGTTAAGTTAATCAGAGACAATGATATTTTAAATACTAGTATTGCTTTACAATTAGATATGAAAAATAGAATTGTGTAAAAGAATCTGGAACAGCAGAAAGGTTTCTACTGAATATTTGGAAAACATAAACAGCAACTGTTTTCACATTATGTAACATGAAACACTTTCCATTAAATCAATAATATGAAAGGATAGTAAATTGCATGAACTAAAATTAAACATTTATTTTTAAATGGCAGGTTGAAGAGTTACTAGAAAAATAAATAAAAGGCATGATAGACAGCAATGTTAACAATTGTTTCCTAACTGCTGAAATGCTGAGGAAATTTCACAGAACTAGAAGAAGGTTAATGTTGTAACAAGTGAAAGGGAGAAAAGCAAACACACACACACGCACACACATATTAAGGTAAAAAAAAGTGAAAAAAGCATTTACATACAGATTCTAACAAATGTAAGTGATGCTCCAGCTAAAAATGTTAGTGGAATCTTGGGATACGGGTGATTATTACATACTTTTTGATCCTTGTCAACCAGGTTTTAGATTACTAAGAGGAAGTTAGGGATGGTTTCATCACGGTTGATAGGTTAAATTACAAAAATAAAATTTTGAGCAGAATNATATAATTTTACAATACCAGTGGAACTTGGAACAAAAAAGCAGTAGGAAAACCAGAACTTTACATGACCTTTTACTTATTGTCCAGCAGAACTTCAGTCCTAGAGTCAAATGATATAAGGCTTACCAAAATTGAAGCAGAAGCTATACTGACAATTTTGAAGATGGAAGTCCAATGACAAACCTCACACTTGAATTAAGTACTTACTTCTGTTCATCCAGATCAAGTTTACTCCAAGGAAGCATGAATCTACTTCAAATAATCCATACTGATTTCAAACAGACAGGCAATATATACCTACCCTAGGTGAAATCACTACAGAACTGAGCGAGGTGAATTTACACCACTCATTAAATACCTTTTAAATACCTCTGCTAGCTATATGGATGCTTTCAGCAAATAGAACAACTATATGTGACTTCTGCACTAGAAAAAGGAAGGAATAATCAGCTTGTAGCTACTCTGATAGTTCCATGCACAGACTTGGAGAAAACACAAATCAAGAAGAAGTGGAATCGGAGTTCAGACTTACACAGATTCTGTTTAACCACACTGTCCGAGTTGGTTGCAATGGTAAAGGAAGACTTCAGAAAAACAGAACTAAGCTGGAAGACAATAAGTCAGAAAAATAGTAAGTGGCAACATATGGTCTTTCAGAAAACAAAATATACTCTAATGCTGCCGAACCCTTGATGTGTGGGCCATTTGGTGGATAAGGACTTTGCTGGATGTTGTGGTCAATGGCTCCATATCTAAGCAGAGGCCAGTGATGAGGGACCCCTCAGGGGTCAGTAGTGGGATAGCTGATGTCTAACATCTTTGTTGGTGACATGAGATTGAATGCACCTCAGCAAGTTTGCCAAGGACGCCAATCTGTGTGTTGTGGTTGACACACTGGAGGGAAAGGATAACACGCAGAGGGACCTTATCAGGCTGAAGAGGTGGGCCTGTGTGAACCTCCTGAAGTTCAATAAGGCCAAATGCAAAGTCCTGCACCCGGATCAGGGCAATCCCAAACACAGGTGCAGGCTGGGCAGAGAATGCATTAAGAGGTGCCCTGGAAAGAAACACAGGTATTGGTGGATGAGAAGCTCAGCGTGACCTGGCAACATGCACTCACAGCCCAGAAGGCCAAATGTGTCCTAGGCTACATAAAAACTAGCATGGGCAGCAGGGCGACAGAGAGGATTCCCCTCCTTTACTCCACTATTATGAGACACTACCTGGACTATTGTGTCTTACTCTGGGGCCCCTAACATAAGAAGGACATGGACCTGCTGCAGAGAGTCCAGAGAAAGGCCAGGAAGATGATCAGAAGGCTGGAACACCTCTCCTGTGAAGACAGGTTGAGAGACTTGGGGCTGTTCAGCCTGGAGGTTTATTCAATACAAAAGAAAAATTTGATTTAAAATAATGAGAGGGAATTTCTCAACCTCATGAAAAAACACAGGACAAAAGAAAAAGTCCTGTTTCCAATATACTGTGCCTCATGATGCTCTTCTAAAGTGCAATGAACAACTGTACTGTGTACAACTACAGTACAACAATGCATTGCCTCTGTAAAAAAAATAAATCTGAAGGCTTTACTGTGTTGTCATATTAATTCATTGCATCTTGGTCCTGTTTCTGTTAAAACAAAAATAGGTGTAGCATGATGTAAAAATTTTGCATCTTGAGAGAAGTACTTTTGGCATCTTGGCAGAAGTATACTTTTAAGCTCAAGCATAGTATGATAACTCAAACAATTAAATTACTTTATTTTCAAATCTCTGCATACCTGAAATTGGTGTATGTTATCTATTACAAAAAAAGGACTCTGATCATGCACTGCCACATAAAACTGACCGAAATGGGGGAACAAAAATGCAGCCAGAGCAGGGAATGCTATGAGACACTGGCTGCTTTGTTGGCTGTCTTGATAGAGGCTGTGGCAACCCAGACGCTGCACTAATATAAATGAAGAGAAAATCTGACAATGCCAAAGCAGACCCTTTCAGGTGTCCTGCCCAAAAAACTGCTGGTCCAAGCAGTGGATCAAATACGGGAATACAGGTGACCTACGCTTGCTAACAACTTCAACATGACTCTCCAAATGGTAGCACTCAGTGAATCAGAACTATAATCTCACTGAAAATAATCATGTACCAATATTAAATATGAGAAAGCTAATCATAGTCTGAAGAAAATTAATAAGAGCATCATATATACACTGCTATGTCTAGAGAGTTGAGGTTTACTGTCAGAGTTTTAGTTTTGAACAAGTGATGAGAAGACCAGGTTTTGTGACCTTTCTTTAAAGCTTTTTCTTGTCCTTTATGGGGGTATGCAGTATCTATTATGCAAATAGACTTGTTTCAATGTCCAAAGAATACCCTGTGGTAAATGCCTGTTATTTTTATCTCATACTAATGCACTGTGAAAAAGCATAGTTATGCAAAAAAAAATTTCAATTATAAATGTAATAATTTATTTAGCAGCTGGAAATCTATTGAAAATGGACAGGCACTTTGAATAATTGCCTGAGAAAACAAGTATGAATGTACAGGGCAATCAAAATATCCTTTGTTTTTTCATTGAATTTTCTTCAATTTTTAAGAGCACTGAGTGCACTCTAGAATCTTTCAGAACTAAAATGAAGTACTGGAGTCCTTCAGTTTATGCTGAGACATAACATACATCTGAGTTTGTGTGTGCCTGTGAGGCTCTTATTATGCTGGGAATTAAGTGCAAGGAACTGAGCATTAAAAAGCACCCTTAAGTGCTAGAAGGGAACAATGCAACTAATTCAGGTTTCACTGCAATTCTTTCTCCTATCCTTCTTCCACATTTCTATCTATTTAAATAGTAAGCACTGCAGAGTAAGGATCTGTGTTAGAGTTTTATTCTCTAACATCTCAGGAATGATCTGCCACATCTCAGAACTGCTTTCCACAAACAATTAGTAATATTGTAACTGGGCTCATGGAACCCTTTTGGGATAAACCTTGGCATGTTTTCTTGCTACTATTTTTATATAGTAATTTATGGGTGGAAACTGGGTGTCACTTCTAAATGACTCAGGTGAAAAGCCTGTCCAACTGAATTCTTCTGCAAGTAGGACCCCACAAGTAGGAGAAATCGTTTGTCCCAGGTCTTCCCATTCTTTCACCTCAGCTTAGACATCTCTCAGAAGGTCTTAGCTGTCCTCATGACACCTACATAAAAAAAGTGGAATTATCTAACAACAGTTTGAACCTTTTCTTATCTTCTTTGGAACTTTGGATAAGACCATAAAGCAGCAATAAGAAGCATACAAGGAGCCATTGGAAGGAACATGATGCTTAGTGGATAAAGAATTGGTTGTATAGTTGCATCCAGACAGTAGTGGTCAAGGTCTCAATGCCAGGATGGAGATCAGTGATGAGTGGTGTCCCTCAGGGGTCTGTACTAGGACTCATACTCCTTACTTCTGAGTCAGTGACCTAGACAATGGGATCAAGTGCACCCTCAGCAAGTTTGCAGACAACACCAAGCTGACTGGTGCAGTTGACTTGCCTGGGATGCCATCCACAGGGACCTGGACAAGCTCAAGAAGTGAGTCCATGTGAAACTCCTGAGGTTCAATGAGGTCAAGTGGAAAGTCCTGCACCTGGGTTGGGGCATCTCTGGAATCATTAAGGCTGGGGGATGACTAGATTGAGAGCAACCCTGCTGAGAAGGGCTTGGTACTGGTGAATGAGAAAAAAAGATAATGAGCCAGCAATGTCTGCTTGCAGCCCAGAAAGTAAACTGTACTCTGGGCTACATAAAAAGAAGCGTGGCCAGCAGGTTGAGCGAGGTGATTTCACCCCTCTACTCAGCTCTGGTGAGATTCCACCTGAAGCACTGCATCCATCTCTGGAGTCCTCAGCACAGGAAAGACATGGAGCTGTTGAAGAGAGTCCAAAGGAGGCCCATAAAAATAATCAGAGGGATAGAATACCTTTCTTACAAGAAAAGGCTGGGAGAGTTGGGGTTGTGGAGAAGGCTTCTCCTTGCAGTTTTTCAATACTGAAAGGGTATTTATAAGAAAGATGAGAACAGTCTTTTTAGGCCTGTAGTGAAAGGAAAAGGGATAACGGTTTTAAACTAACAGAGAGTAGATTCAGACTAGATATAAAGAAGACATTTTCTACAAGGAGGTTGGTGAAACACTGGAAAAGGTTATCCAGAGAGACTGTGGATGCCCCATCTCTGGTAACATTCAGGATCAGGCTGGATGGGTCTCTGAGCAACCTGATATAGTTGAGGATGTCTCTGCTCATTGCAGATGGTCGGACTAGATGACCTTAAAGGTCCCTGCCAACCCAAAATATTCTATGATTCTATGATCTATTACATCATTGCCATACATACCATGGAGAAACAGGCAGGAATCTGGGAGCTCAGAAAGGCTAGGCAAAATGTCAAAGAAAATATAAGACAAATGACCAGAACTTTGAAATATTGATACTCCTAGGCTACAAAGTAAAAGCTCTCAGCAAGGCCCAGAGACTCCGCAACACTCTGATTAAGAAAGGAAGTGACTTAGGACTTTGTCTTCAACATAAAGTGCAAACAATGCCTTGGCCAGAGCTGCGTTTGCTTCCTCTGGAATTAGTCTGTACTAACTGTACCTTGTCAAGAGAGGAACTGCCATCCCTACAGTGATGGAAAACAAGATAAACAATTACACATAATCAGCACAGTGCTGATGTTTGAGCTGATACTATTTTACAATGACTCAATGCACTCATCTAAAGTAAATATTAAAAGAAAGTAGAAATGGGTATGAAAGGAATGTTGCCCAGCATCTGTCTTTTGAGTTCACCAGGAAAATTACTGGATCCATGCTAGTGCTGCACCAGTTTATCATCCTAGATCATCTGCCACTAAAAGCATTTCACTTACTTCCTACTAGTAGAGTCCTGTCTGTACCAAAGTCAGTGAGAAAATTCTTAATTTTTTCAGTATTATACCTTCCACGTAATGTTAGGAAAACCAGAAGTATAATCTCTAATTTTTGCAATATGCATCTCACCTAATCAATGTATATGTCTTGGTATTATTTTTAAAATATTTGTAATAACAGGAACATTTGAATGGGGAAATCTTTGAGAAAATTACTACTTTCCAGAGTACTCGAAGCTACCTGCCAGCTCATCAGACCATGCAAACTTCAAATACTGCTCTATGTTTAGACATGACTACTGGCCAGACAAGCCACCCCTGCAGGAGGTAATTAACAATCTTGGCAGATAAGATCTACTCTAAATCTAGACTGTATTGTGTTTGGTGGCTCTCTGCCAGGACTCACTAGCTTTCTAAAAGGGGTCCTTCTCCAGTCACCATGTGCTGGGCTGTCAGTATGATCATCCACATGGAACTGAAACAGTCCCAAGCATATTTTCTTTGCCATCAAGAAAGAGCTAGCAAATCAAATGGAGTGGAAGATAGAGTAGTCCTGACTGACATGAAAACATACAAGGAGAGGCTGTTGTAAGACATACCCAGTCTCTTCAAAAAATAAATGGGATATTTGAAATTTTTTTCCTAGTTCCAGATAAAAGTTTTGAGTTTCAGATAAAAGTTTTACATGAATGAAAATAGCAGCTCATGTTTGCCTTGGAGTTTTTTTCCAATACAAGAGCTCCATTTTTAACATAAGTGTTATTTAAGTGAAGTTTCTATTTGGTGGCAGGAAGACTGACTTCACTCCTGTTGAATGAAAATAGTAATATGGCTTCAGTTACTGCTTTGTTGTATCATCTTTGATTGGAGCTACAGCGATGCAACACACCTTGCTACAAATAATTAGTGTGTCTCTAGCCACTAGCCTTCCTGGCCTACATTATGTCCCTCTCGTATTTTCTGTTCAGTCTTCTTCTAGATTCCAGTCAAATTTAAAATCTTGGCGTTTATGGTCAGGCATATGATGGTCTAGGAAGAAGGCACAAATTCACTAGCTTGGTCCTGACAGCTTAAAGTTTAAATTATGACTTCTAAATCTTTCCAAAGGCCTGAAAGAGCTACACAGGTCTTAAACAAAGGGTTTTTTTCCTTTTTCTGATCCAAGAATCACTCTGGACATCATGTAAGACTCCTAAAAAGCTGTCATGTGCTTTACACACTAGGAAACTTCTTGGAACATGTAATCAATAAAAAACAAGCAAACATAGGTTTTAAGTAACGAAAACAAATTTTACCATTGGAGAAAAAAGGCAGAACAGAGAACCACAGAGATACCAGTCTTACCATTTAATGCACTTCCGAAATGCATTCAAATAATAGCCCATGGAGACAGAAGAGAAAATCTGAAGAGTGGCAAACAGGATGACTGGATCACAAGTCATTTTGCACAGTGATTTTGCAGTGGTATTTATATGTTAGTTAATCACTACTACTAGGGAAAGTATATGAAAGAACTAACAACATTTGAGAAATTTCGTAAGTTAAAAATCACTGAGAGCAGGAAACAATTTGATCATGATACTGTCCATTATGCTGTACATAGAGAGTGCAAATATGCCATGTCTAATGTCTATCTATAGATTTACCAGATCAGCAAAAGGACTAGAAATGGACACAGATATAAAAAAAAAAAAAAAAAAAAAAAAAAAAGAAAAGAAGAACAGAATCAACTCCTTCATAGTCTAGAAATACTTAACAGGATAAAGAGGTAAGAAAGATGGGAAGTCCCACCAACTGTGCTTTTTTCAGTTTACTTCACAGGATATTTGCATCTTATTATCAAAGCATAACAAAATGTGAAAAAATTCAGTTGTCTACAACCTTTAGGATAGCAAAACCTATTGCTGCAAATCCGTTTTGATTTATGACAGTGGCTGGGAAAACCCCAACACCCCAATGCTGGCTATTTACTATACTGCAATTAAATTTAAAATAGTTGTCTATCTAGCACGTTCCTGGACACCCACAGAAATCGCCTACTGTGTCAGCTGTTTATGGAGCCAGAAAGAAAAGCCCCTCAGATTATGGATATTAAGAGAAGGGAGAGAGAATGGAGAGAGAAGGGAGTTAGATGGTTTATTTGCTCATTTACAAGAAATGAACAGAAATGCCTCATAAAGAGATGAAGAGATATATTCTTACTGCTATAAAGGCTTACTGATGAACATGAACTGAGAGCTGTCCACACTCTGTACTGAAAGTACTGAAAAGTACTTGCGTAATGGCAAGAGAGCAATGAGTTCTCATAGCAATAATTCTTAATAGTAGACTATCTGTAAGCTCTGTTCATCATGAAGAAATATCTTTTTATTTGATTTGAATATAGAGTGTTGGTTGATTAGAACTACATATACTGAGACTTACAAACAGGCAACATTGGCATGCTCAAAAATCAAAGTCTATTTGCTAGGAACACCTTTCACATTATTCTCAAAGTTAAAAGCAAATCTGACTCTAGGAGTGATGTGATTTCTAATTTCTGTTCAGCTACCTATGAGTGTGTTGGAATAGAGATAACTAGAGGCAGAGCTGAAGAAATAGTTTTCACATATTTCTGAAGGAAGTAGTTGATATTGTATTTTTACTCTATATAGAAGAAATTTCATCTTGCTGATGGACTGTCTCATACTTTAATTACCTTAAAATATGGTTAGTTTTGAAAACCATGCTGATGGGGGAAAGGCATAATCTAAACTGAAGTTTTGAAGAGCATCAGGATAGACATCTACAGGCAATGGAGCTCTGCAGCAAGAAACTGAAATTGTAATATTGCCCAGTAAAAAGAAAGGGTTTTACACTTCCATTGTTGGAAATGTGTTTGATGTTTTAAGTGTCACCTAAAGATAGGTACAAAATGCAGTAGTAGAAACTGTATGTAAAAAAGTACATGCATTTCCATTGTGAGGTGGACAATTATAGTCAAACCTGGGACAGGCCTTCCCAGCAATATCACAACAGGAGAAAATGATTGCACACCATTACACAACTATGAACAGCGTGAACTGATGACTCCACAGAGCTTATAACTACTGCATTTAATAAACTAGCATAAGTATTTGAATAGAACATTGTTAAATCAATGAAGAAGTAAATGTATAGGAAAAAGCATTAAAGCCACTGAAAACAAGACCCAGAAGTCACACCAAAAAATGCTGCACCAAAATCTATTTGAAGTATTTCCTTTTTAAAAATGTCATTTATTATTCAGTTAAAGAAATCTTATTATAATTTGTGAAACTGCAATATGCTGTCTCTACCAAAACAGTCACAGCCTTAATTAGATACAAAATCTACTGTAAAAAACCAATTCAAGTACAAGGAAGAGCTAATTACCAATAAAAAGAAGAGAAGTTACTTAGTGCATAGGCTAACATATAAACATCCCTATTTTTGTCCAGACAATCTTTATGATTTGGATAGGAGTTTAGTGATTTAAAGCAGTTTAGTAAGAATGTGAAGGACACTAAAATTCAGAACTTTAGGAATCTTCATTAGATATAAACTCCCTACTTGCTTGTGTAAGTTTCCATGCAACTTCTCCTCTTTGTCACACACCAATCACTGTAATATAGGAAAATATTTGTGATATTGAGATTTTAAAGAAAATATGTTTGACTTTCAGTTTGTCTTTTTTGCCAAAAAGGTGCTACAAAATGCCAGTGTGTACTGGTCTTGTTTAATATAAAACTGATGTTAAGATCGCATTCCTGCACTTTAGAGCCCTCAGACTGGTGGGAGTTGTAGTGATACAACCTGAGACAGACAAATAAGATGATCTGAATATTGTGACAGATGTTATACCACTCTGATATTTCCAGTCTAGGCACGAACTTCCACTGAAAAACACAGTTCCACAGTCTTAGCCACACATCCTTGTTACCACTTTGTGACAATAGTAGTGGTCCTGGCAACACATGGCTAACTGGAGCAAGGAACTTCCTGGTGTTTTCAGGACATCTGTCTATCAAAGAAAACTTCTTTTTCCCTCATAAATTTTCAGGCAACTTCATCCTTTACAAGCACTAACACCAAAACAGGGAAACTCCAAGAATTTAGAACCTGGGGCAAGCTGGGGCTCAAATAATTTAAAGTAATTGTGATAGAACCACATTTTGCTTTGCCACTCTGGTTGGATCTCTAGTACTCCTTTCTGCTTGAAAAAGCTCTCCTCCAAGTGTTTCTTCAATTTTTTTTTTTTCAATCCTGGTGCTCCTGGAGGCTTACAATAGAGGAACAAGAGCTGACTTCCAAGTACCTGGTAGGAACTACCTGTCTCGTATTTCCTGGTTTCACATGAACTCTTGTCCCTGTTTCTTTCAGCCTCCTTGCCAGAAGAAAGAAAAACTGCAGCCTCTCTGTTTCCCCAACGACTCTTAGTCCCAGCTCATTAGCTGATGACATGTCTCCACAGTGACTTTGTATTTCCTGGACTAGCATTTCACAGCATAGTTCACATAACAGTTACAGTGCTTCACATTTCCCAAATAGGACACTAAATCCCACATGTTCTTTAAACTGGGGATCTGACAAAGCACAGGCACCCACATTTATCAACACAGCTGACTTCAGAAATTCCTGGGCTGCAGCGCTCTGCAGGCTGGGAAGGTGAACCAGGGAAGGATTCCCATGCACTTGCCTTACTCTTCAATTCTTGCCTGGTCCATTGGGTTGGATATTTGATATACCCTGTTGCAGGACATCTTGTGTTCTCCAGTTGAATAGCGCTCCATAAAACCTGCTAACTCCCAGGAACCTGAAGGAATCATCAGCATCAATGACTACAGCATGCACATTTTGCCTGTGAAGTCTTAATCCAGACCATAGCACAGATTAAAAATGCTGACTACATTACAATGAAACGATTTTTAAAGAAGATACAGTACCCATCTTTTTGTCATTGAGAGGATGGTGCTTCTCAACCCATAGACTGATGAGCCTGCAAAAGAGCTGCCAAAAGCAAACCTACTTTTAGAGCATGCTTAAATTCATGACACAGGGATCTTCTTCACTGGAAACTTTGAAAGAAAAATCTGAGGGAAACTGTACCAATACAGGTTAAAAAGGCATAAAGAAGCCTTTGGCTGTGCGGATAGGGCCCTGAGAAGCAGATGCGTCCTTTCTAAGCCTGCATCCATGCCCTGCTGAGGAAGATGAGTAGCTCAACCACCAGATCCACACTGAAAGAGAGGAAATCTTCATTGTTGCTGTTGACGCAGTGCGACCCTATACCAAATACCACAAAATTAACAGAGAAAGACTGCCTTGTCAGGGGCAAGGGCCTGAACTGAGCAAGCCCTGGGTTTGGGCTCTGTTCCCTGACTTGTGGGCTCTTTTTCAGGGACTGTTTAATCCGAAATTTGCAGTATATGCATGCAGCCTGCTGTCACACACACCTGATGTGCTGCCCCAAGCAAGAGCGACAGGTCTCCACCACGGACTTCTACAGATCAACTAAATTCTCCTCAGTTATTTTTCAGTACTTCGGTTAACAAGCAACCCGGGCCGGGGGGCACATGTCCCGTCCTGCCAGGCGGGATGACCGCAGGCTTTGCGCCGGCAATGCCCGCGGCGGGTCGCGCTGCAGGCTCTGGGACAGCAGGTGAAGGGGGCGACAGAAAGGAGAGGAGAGCGAGAGCAAAGGGAAGCGAGAGCGGAGAGCTGCGCCCCATGCCCGTTGTGAAGCCCCGGGGGGAGGCGCAGGGGGAGCGGGCGCGGGGCAGGGCGGTGCCGGGCGGGGCGGTGCCGGGGCAGGGGCGGCCGNACGTGCGCGGCCGGGCCGGGCCGGGCTGTGCCGGGCGGGCGGGGAGGAGGCGGCGGTGCCCCGGCGCGGTGCGACATGTCCCACCAGACCGGCATCCAAGGTACCCGCGCGGCTCCCCTCACCTCCGCTCCGCGGTGCCCACTGCTCCTCGGGACAGCCGGCCCGTCTGCCCCGTGGCCCTGCCAGCCGGGCGGGAGGCGGGCGGAGCGCCTTTGCCCGCGGGTCGGGGGGCGGCGCGGCGCGGGGG
>VWZT01008559.1:1548041-1645903 GCA_013397055.1 Pachycephala philippinensis | reverse complement strand
CCCACTGCTGAGCTCTTTGTTTGCTGCCGGAGGAGCCCGTCCTTTGCGCCGCGGGCTGGCGGGGGGGCGAGCGAGAGGGGGAACTGCTGCTCGTTTCGTCCCCGGCGGCCACCGCCACTCGGGGTCGGACCCAGAGCTCCGCTCCCGGTCATGCGAAGCCTGCGGGGTTTATCCGCCTGCGAACCGCGCCTGTCCGCCCCGGAGAGCAGGGAGCCCGCCCGAGGAAAGTGGTCGGGGCAGAGCCCCATGAATGGCGGGGAGGGCCCGCCTGGGCTCAGGTAGCTCCCCCAGTGCAGGTTCTCCTGCGGCAGCGGAGTGAGCGTCGGGCCGGGGGCTGTCTCCTGCTCGGGGTCCGCGCAGAGAGTTTGGGATGGGTTGGACAGCACGGGAAATGCCAAGGGTCGCTGCCGGGTCCCTTGAAGCGAGAGCCCTGGGGAGAAGCAGCAGCCCTAGCATAGAAGAGTTCACTATAAAGCCCATCATTGGAGGCCACAAAGGAGAAAAGTGTGTGGGAACCCTTTTTCCCAGTGTTTCCAGGCCTTGGAGGGTGCGAGGAGCAATTAGAAGAAGACAGCGTATTGTTTCGCAGTATTAGCAGGCTCCCCTGAATCACAGAATTGCTAAGCAGGGATTATACAGCAGGATTATGGAGGGGTCGGGTTTTACTGTCTGGATTTCTGCAATCTGCGTGTTCGGTGACTAGTACCATGTACTTTGCCTGCGCTCCGGTATTTATTGTTGAAGGTGACTTTTGTCCCAGCCACTACAGCCCTTAGCTGCTCTTCTATGCCCTTTTTTGTCCATTGGCTGCGTATGGTCTGCACCCTTTTCCCTCTCTTCTTTTCCTTCCTTTCCATGCCAATCTTTGGTCTTTTCTTCAGCTTGTTTTAAATTCTTCAACCGTTCTCAGCTAGAGGTGCACCTTGAATAGCTTTCTTTTTTTTTCCCCCAGTCTGGGGAAACCTATTAGTTAGTAACTCTTAATCCCTTGTTCTCCTGGCGATGCTGGAGGGAGGAGCAGAAGAATACTCTGTTGCTTATTGTAAGCAAAAAGAGTGGCTAAGCCTCTTCTGCTGCTCTCCTTCGTGTCTGAGAATCATTTGTCCTCTGAGGAGAGCTGTAGAGAACAAACTCGGCAGCTTTCCTTCGGGAGCCTGCCTCAGCAGGCACTAATCAGGAGTCCTGTTTGCAGCAAAGCATCAGCTTCTGCAATTTGGAAGAGGAATAGCCCTGCTTGTGCCATTGCTGGCTTTAGCTACAAACAGGCTACTGTCACTCATAAACAATTACAAGATTTGGCAGCATGGGCTGCTTTTTTCTGGAAACAGAAATGAAGTCATGGGCACAGTGATATGTACCAGGCAGTTGCTAAAAGGACTGGACTTTTTAAACAGGCCAGTGCAGATAAATACCGTAGGAAGTCACTGAATGTGTTAACTGTGAGAAAATAACAATTGAATGGGTCCACAGTCTTCTAAATAATTTAAAAATAATATTCCCTGCAAAATATTTGTGAAATAAGCCCAAATTTTGATTTCTGTGCAGAAAGTTTAAACAGAAAATAATATCACTGTTGTGAATTTAAAAACCTTTATGGGGAAAAAAACCCCCTTAGATCACTTGGTAGTGAGCTGGTTTCACAAGTGCCTCAAAATATTTTTTCAGGAGCTGTCACAGTTCTGGAATTGGCATAGGGACTGCTGTATTCTGGTCTTGTTTTGGTGTGTAGGGTTGAAATGAGAGAATAAGGAACAAAAGGATAATAGACAAGAAGAGGACAAAGAATGTTCTGGGGGATCTAGAAAATGGTGCGATGTTTGGTTGCTCAATAGAATGGTGAAGACCAGCAGAGATGATTAGAAAAGCTGGCAGCAAATTACTGTGAGGGTCTGCACTGGTTAGTGGGAAGATGACAACTGTGATGAAACTGGAATTGAACTGGTGACCCAGTGTAGTTCAGTTTGTTTAACGTGTTCTTTTAGCATGCCATTTTGGCCTCTCAGGATGGGCCTGGCACCACTTGGATGAACATAAATGTAAAATGTTTTGAGTATGGGCAGTAATGTTGCTGGATACCATCTGTTCACTTGGCCTCAACCTGACTGTAAACAATCCATTTTATTTGTTTCCTGGTTTGATGTTCGTTTTGCTGGTGCTATGCTCTATGCTATGGGATTACTTAAAGGATGAGCTTGCAATAAATGTTTTTCAGTAAATCCTTACAACCCTCTGTCTCTGGCATAATTAAACTGATTTGCACTTGGATTGTTTAGCAGAGCAGTTGAGATAAGAATGGTCTTCACGCGAATCCAGCACGGTTCTTCAGTGTGCTCAGGGAAGTGAGTCTGCCATGTTGGTGGTATAGTGTCAATGTGATTTAAAAACATGTAAAATATTTTGGTTACTTTGTAACTATAAGGCCATCCTGTCACAATAGGTTTGGGCTTCAACAATGTCATCAACCATAGAAGGAGGTAAGGTGGTATGAAAAATGAGCAATGAGTGGCAGCTTTCACTGATACTCTGCAGAGAGGTGTTCTCAGGAAAGGCCATCATTTTTGCCAGACAAGCTCTAACATTTTCCTGGCAGGCGTAAAGTTTCTGTCTGAAAGTTTGTACTAAGCCTGCAGACTTCGTGAAGCTGTTGTAATTTGAGATGTGTCATATTTTTATTGTGTTGCTGTGTTAACTCTGAAACCTGAGATTGATGATATGATGTCATCTTTAATTTTCACAATGTTGAAAATCATTTGTTATGCTGCAAAGCAGGGCTGTTTTGCAATGTTGCCTTTAATCGTTGTGTGGCATGCTGGTGGCTGGAACAGTATGAAGCATAGCAAGACCATCACTCCTGTGTTCGTTTTTCAGTCCAACTTTGTAGCAAAGGGCCAGTTGTACATTTTTCCAGTGTTGTTCTTACCCTCATGAATATTCTTTGTCCTAGGGAAGTGAAATGTGTTAATTTGATTACTTTTATTTTCTCTTTTTCAGCTAGTGGAAGTGTTAAAGACATCTTTGTTGGAGCCAGAAATGGACAATACAGGCTTTTAAAAATAGTAATTGACAATGGTTAGTCAAATTTTATTCTTTTTTTCTGGTTCTTTTAGATATTTTCCTAGTTGCTTTAATGACCTACATGTACAATTGTTTAAAAAACAGAACTCTGCCAAACTTAATGTTACTAAGGTTTTTCATATACGGAAGGTAAAATTTAAATGTTGGTGATCCTAAGCTTTTTCACCACAATGTAT
This sequence comes from Pachycephala philippinensis, assembly GCA_013397055.1. Taxonomy (NCBI): domain Eukaryota; kingdom Metazoa; phylum Chordata; class Aves; order Passeriformes; genus Pachycephala; species Pachycephala philippinensis. The sequence continues at coordinate 1,642,652 of VWZT01008559.1, read as the reverse complement.
TTTTGCATTTGAATTTTTCTCCCAAATGTAATTTCATATTTTACCAAGAACTGCTGTGTATTGCCTATGTATAACATAAATAAGCTTATTCTTATCTCTTACTAAAGAAAGAGTAGAGGGAATGAAAATCTTCACACCTGTGTAGTGTTTGGACACTCTCGTTACTTTCATTAGACAGAGAGCTAGTCTTACACAACAACTAGTCACCTTAGATGTAGAACTGTAAATTTCATCTGCCTTTTTTACCAGGATATATCAGTATGAAGTACTGCTTGTAGAAAGTCCTGCTAAAGCAGATGTTTAAACAGTAATTTGGCTACATAGAAAATATCTTTATAAATCTGTAAATTTATTTAAATTTTCAAAGTTAAAACTGTTTCTTAAACTTCAACATATATGTATAAATAGAAAATTACATAATTTCTGTCAGAACTTGGGTTTGATCTTTGAACTTCTTGGCCAGGAATATAGGCTGCAAACATTGAAAGATAGAATATATAATTACTTTTATTTTCTTTAATAACAATGTTGGTTAGTTGTATAAGATATTTCCTGATTTAGTCCATCTTTTCAAGTGTGTCAGTTGTCCACTTTGAAGTCATTTGTTCTAGGCTTCATTCATTTACAGTACACTAAATATCTGTTAGCTGGAGAAAGGTACATGTACGTGCATACACATACACACTTTTATTTTTAGGTAAATAACCTGCTGTTACCTTCTTTGTGTTTCCTTTTCTTAGGAAGTCTTGTGATATTTTAATATAGCTTTCTTTAAGGCAGTAGCAATAGTAAGATTACAGGCAGGACTTTGTGATAGTCTCAGTAGCACAAGGTAAATGCTGACATACCATTGTTTTGGGTTTTTTTCCCATTAAGCAAGGCAAAACAATATGCTTTTGTGTATATGCTACTTTATAATATGAAATGAAGCCTAGAAATACGATACAAATGGAAAATTTTCCTTTTTTTTTAATTCCCTATTTTTTCATTTTTGTGTGTATGTATACATGTGTATGCACATATATAGATATAAACATATAGATATATGCATTTCATCTCTGTAAGAAGCAGAATCCAGTCTTTGATACTATTTTCTGCAGTTCAAAAAGAAACCTGTAAAACTCCCACAACACTTCCAGAATCCTGGGAGAAGGGCAGTTGCCTCATCTGTCGTCAGGAGCTTTCAGTAACAGATAAGATTCAAATCGAGTTTTGCTAATCTGAGTTAATAAGAGAAGAGAATTGCTGCTAGGCATAAAGCTCCTCTGGCTGTATCCTAAATCCAAGTGGGTATAAATGCATCTAGAGTTCAGAATTGGCGAGTACATTCTTAATACTCTTGGTCTAGGTGTACAACTTCAGGTACTTTGTATCTAATTGAAAGAAGGGTCAAACACCCTTGCCTTGAGCTGTTCATGTTCTGTGAGTTACTGTGGTGGACTGCTTTGCTTGAAGTTTTGCTGTAGAGGCATTTGTGTGCTGTTGTACTTTTGACTGGAGTTTTATAAGTTAAGCCCTAGACTCTCAAAAGTTGATTTGTATACTAGCTACTGTGATGGTCTTCAAACTGTTGCAGGACCCTATTTGAACAAGGTGTTTCTCTTCCACTTGTGGGTGCTCGTATTTCTTGGGAAGCTGATATTTTGTAAGACAGTATACTAATACTTTCCTTTGGAAGCTGAGATGTGATGTATAAATAAGAGAAAAATCTTGTTGCTACAGCTGTTCACATAATTAAATACCATTGAAGTATTCTATACAGACTTAAGCCAATTACACATAATAAACAACTTCAGTCATTTAAAGAGACCATAGCTGTGAAGCTGTATTAGAAGGAGGTTTATCTACTTACATAGTCAAGTTAGTGATTAGTGCAAGCGTATTCATTCCAAACTCTTTTCACTCTATAACTGGGTTATTGACTCCTTACAATGAGTACAAACACTAATATGTTATAGCAAGAGCATCAGTAATTATAATTCTAAAATTTGAAAGCTTACTCTTATCTCATTTATACCTAAGTATTCCAAATTAAAAAATAAACTTACTGGTATAAGACAGTTCTTATTTCCCTTCTGTGTATGTTATGCTAAAAAAACTGACATCAGTACTATCACTTCAGATCAAAGAACTTGATGACAACCAGCACGTTACTTCTGAACTATCAGTATTTGGTTAAAGTAAGTTAGGGTTTGAACATACACAGCTTTTGTAGGAATTCACCCACTTTTACACTTACTGTTCTTGTCTTCCATTCTTCTGGGCATAGTTATGAAAGATTAAGTGTCCAATTAACTCCTTATTGTAATTATTAATTTTGACAGACAGTATTAACTGTATTGTTGCTAACTTGTAGCTTTGTTTATTGGTTATAGAGCAGCTTGTTGTGGGATCCTCTAGACGGCCAGTTGGATCATGGGAAAAGGATTATGATTCCTTTGTCCTTCCCCTTCTTGAAGACAAGCAACCATGTTATATATTATACAGATTAGATTCTCAGAATGCTCAAGGATATGAATGGATCTTCATTGCATGGTCACCTGATCACTCTCCTGTAAGTAACAGTCATCAGAGGCTTCATGTTGTTAATGATTTTTCAACAGTGCCATTTGATCTGAATCCAAGATATGAAGGAAAAGGATTTGAGGAATGAAGCATTCCCCAACCTCCCCCTACATTCCCAGAAGAAAACTAGGAAAATGTTTCCTCAAGATAATTGAAGAGCAAATCAGTAGGTCTAGATGAAGTACAGCTGATCCAATGTATTTTTAGCCTGAGTGGCAGACACAATACAGTTTTTTTTGCCCTGTCTTACTGTCATTACTTGATAAAAATTCATGGAAGGATATAGGAGAGAAATCTTAATGGGTGCTTATATAGAGAAGGATTATAGTGTGAGCTCAAACTCTTTATTCTGTTTGGCTTGCTGGCTGCCCAGCTGGCACTTGTGGGTATATGGTGTGCCACAGAATACACTGCTTCTTAGTGGTTTGAGAACATGGGAGAGAACTGAGGTTAGAGTTAAGGATTTCTAGGAGAAACTAGGATACTGTGTACAGGTTCTGGGAATGTGAGATGAGGGAAGGCAGAAAGCAAAGCTGTTCCAATATTCCTACTGCTTTCACTAGCAGTTAGGAAAGAATAAGACACCAAAAGTAGAAACAGTTACATAGAAATGGTGAAGTATTGTGGAGAGGATAGCATGATGGTGAAATAAAGAGGGAAGGTGGGACTGCTGAGAGAGGAGTAAGTGACTATGTTAGACACAAGTTAATAGGGAACAAACATAATTTTTCCACTCTGTAGTTGAACCATAACTTTCTGGAGTCACTATCAAATCAAAAGTAATAGAGTTATTTCCAGTCTGCTCTTTTGCTGTCCGTTGTATCCATTAGTACACAGACCAGGTGACAAAAGATTCAAACAATTGTGGTTTTTTTCCCATTTAAAATTAATAAAGATTATGTCTATTTTTGTCCCCAATTAATAAAAAGCTCATACTCCAACTAAGGCTGTAATTCAGTTTTACAATTACTTTGATAATAATACATAGTATCACGACCTTGTGAGTTTAATAGCATATGTAAGTATCATGATCCAGAGCTCTACCAGTTTATAGTTCAGTTTCAATACTTAAAATACTTGCTCAAGAAAGATGTTTGTTAATGGACTTGGTACACCAACATGCTAGATTCTCTGTGTACAGCAAAATTAAAAAAAGAACCAAACCAAAAAAACACTGTTTTATTATATGCTAGGTTCGTCAAAAAATGTTGTATGCAGCAACCCGAGCAACGCTTAAGAAAGAATTTGGAGGTGGCCATATTAAGGATGAAGTATTTGGAACAGTACAGGTATGTTTTTCTTTTTAAAGTCAGGACACTGACTTTAAATACTAAATAAAGTAGCTGATGTTATTGGTATGAATGTAGACTGTTTATGGTCTTTTTGGATTAAGGAAAAGAGTTAAAAGCTATGTGTATTATTCCAGTGTTAAAGTGTATTTAAGCTCATTTGAACAAGTTACTGAGTGTAGTTAACATCTTCAGGCTTAGAAGTCCTTTCTTCAAATGGTTATGAAAACTAAATAACCTAAGAATAATAGGCATATCTCTTTATCTCACTGCATGAGCATGAGTCCTCTAAGAGTTGCAACATTAATCTCCAGGCCAACAGTATACACAAACTATTTTGGATATATGGCTCTGAATCAGAAATGGGCTAGAACAGTGATCTGTAAGCCATTAACACCTGAAAACAAATGTTTTTCTCTTGAAATCAGGATATGAAGTTGTCAGTTCTTTAGAATTTGACTATAAAATATAACTCATGTGCATTGCTGTCAACTTCTTAACTTAGGGAAACAGAAATTTTGTAGCAACTGATTTGTTCAAAGAAAATATTAATAGTTGGTCACTTATAGTAAGATAATTGGAAGGTGCATGTATGAAATCTAGCAAGTGTCTAAGGGATGTTGAAAAGGCTGTAAGGGAAATATGGGACTATTTTGTTACCTTAGTTTCTGTGAGAAATAGATCTTACATGGTGATGCCTCCTGTTTGTCAGGCAGACATCAGTCTTTTTAATCTGTTGCTGGTTTTAAAAGAAATACAAATTATGTCATTCAGAGATAAAGAACTCATATATCTTTCATGAAAGCTGATGGTTACTTAGAGGCTCATATTATAAATTCCTCTGTTCCTCTTTCAGCAAAGACTGCAGCAGTTATTTTCTCTTTGACCTGTTAATCAGTTCATCTGAACAAATCTGAACTGAAGCACTGCTGCTATTGGCACAGGCAGCTGATGCTGAAGGAATGGAAGGAGTTGGAGGTTTGGGGAAGAATGGAGGATATTGTAGTGGGGAAAAAAGATGTGAAAGAGTAATGGGCTGTTGTGGTGGACATGAGGCTAATAATTCTGTTGCTTATTGAGTAAATAATTCATTGTATTCAGCGTTAACCTGTCATGGAGGCTTCATTATCTTAACAAATATATAAACAAACTTCTCTTTAGAGGCCGTGTTCTAGGGAAGTAGATAACTGAGCTGCTAAGAGGGTTTACTGGTAGAGGTCCTGTTACATTTTTCTTGTCTGTTCAATCAACAAATCTCTCACCACCGCTTGCACCAAACCATTAGCAGTCTTTGCAATATGTGGAATTTGTGTCTAGTCCTACAAGTCTGAGCTTCTGTCTCAGTTTTAAGGAAGGAGCATTACATCTGTCTTATTTCAGAATGGGCCTGGGGCACATGGAGGATGGCATTGATATAACTCACTTTTTCCAGGCTCATTATATTACAGCTTATATATCTCTAAATTGTTGGTTTCAGTGTCTTTATAAACTTAATTGTAGCTGGCCTTTAATGTTCATCTATGTGAAAATCACAGCTTCTTCAAGGTGTTCCAGTCTCTAGTCTCCCTCAGAAACCTGATCAGCATCCAGCATGTTACTTTGTCTTTATTTTGTTAAACCTAAGGATGTTTTAGTTGCAACCAGCTCTGTTAATGTGGTAGAACCCTATTATGGTCCCACCTGCTAGTTCACGTGTATTAACTGCAACACCTTTGGGCTTCTGAAACAAAACATAATGGAATATTGGAATATTCAAATGAAATTACTGTAAATGTATGGAAGACAACTACTTTTTGTAATGCTCTGTAGAAAATCTTTGACGACAAGTTCTATTATAAAAAACCCTGATAAATATTGATATTGTGCTTTCAGGATGATGTTTCACTGAATGGATATAAAAAATATTTGATATCACAATCCTCCCCTGCACCTTTGACTGCAGCAGAAGAGGAACTTCGACAAATTAAGATTAACGAGGTACCTAAAATGTCTTCAGGCACGTGTGGGAAATGGTGCAGAGCTCCAAATGTATTGTAGGGTAAAAAAAAGGCAGAACAGAAAATGGAAAGTTTCAGAAACTGCGAGTGGATGAGCATATAAATGTACTTCTCAATGGGTGGAAACTTCAGGATGGTGATGGCTGGTGTTGAAGTGGCGTGAATGATCTCATTGTGTTTGATTAGAGGCCTGGCAACTGCAGAGCTTCATTGTTGCGACTCCAGCTTTTAGTATCACTGGATGCCCTTCTCTTTGAAGGGTGACCAGGCACTGGCACAGGTTGCCCTGGGAGGTTAGAGGGTCTCCATCCTGGAGATATTCAAAAACTTTTTGGACCGAGAACTGAGCAGCTGGCTCTAGGTGCCCCTGACTGAACAGCATGGTTGGACAAGGTGACCTATGGAGATGTCTTCCAACCTCAGTCATTGTCCAAAAGTAAGGACCCCCATGCATTTCCCATGGTGGCAGAAATTGTAGAGAAAACACAGAATAGCAGTTATTGCAGTGAATGATTGCCAGGAGTATTTCAGCAGCCTTATTCTTAGAGGAAGGGTACATAGTTTCCAGTACCAGTGCACTTTTCTTTAAGACTGAAAGGAAGTGAAGAGGATTCCAATAAAAATAAAATAGAAATCCAAACCGAATAGCTAATCTCTTTAAGAGACTGATTTGCTTATGCTACAAACACTTTTTAGAAAAATCTCTAACCAATGCCTTTAACCAAAATAATTGATGATTGCCAGCTAGCTAGTGACTGAAAAGTTTCAGAGGATACTTTTTATCACCTTTTTCCATCATTTGAACACTGTTTGTGTCAGATGTATATTAAAATAGGTCATGTGCTGAACTTATTTGTTCTTTAGACTTGTATATTAGAGCTGTGGTACATGTGTTTGAAGTATGATTTATTTCTGCAGCTGGATACCAGGCAGCCATTGTGTTAAATGCAGCCGTGTATCTTCGCTTATGTATTCACTCTACTGTGCTTTTGCTGCAACTGTTGTTTATTGACTTTTTCCCCCCAGTGGTGTCTTTTGTTAGTTTTCATGTCTGATTTTAATAATTCAATGCAGAAATACATTCACCGTCATTAAATACTGCATTTTACTTCATCAGCTTTAAAAAAAAAAACAATAATGAATGTAAAACTTCTTTGGGATCAGTGATCACTTCTGGTATTAGTGTATATACTACATACAATGTGTTTAGCAGCTGATTCATGCAGACTAAGTCTTTGTCTGTTATGAAATTTCAGCACCAATACCTGTGCTTTTAAGGGACACATAAATTTTACATTGCTGCCATTTTGGCTTTGTTTGAAACATCTCACAATACATTAACTTATGTCATTTTTCTCTTCATTGTTTCCACTGTTACACAGCCTGTAATTAGACTTAGAAAATGAAAAGCTTTCTGATTTTAAAAGGTTTTCCATATGTATATTCTTTCATGATTACCCTAAGAAATATTTTACTGGGCCAAATCAAAGGATCACCTAGTCTGTTGTCAAGTCCTTTGAGAGAACAACAGCAGAAATCTAGGAAGGATGTAGGAACAGGGCAAGAAGGCCATAATGACCTTTAATGCTCTTCTGTTACCTCAACATTTGTGGGTAGGGATCTTCCTGTGCAAAAGATGACATCTTACTGTATAACTCTTCTTAATGGGTTTTTCATCCATCATCTAGTCTTGTCATTTCTATAAATCCACACAAAGGTTTTGCTGGCCACAGGTCCTGTGGCAGCATATTCCACAGCTTGACAAACTACTATCTAAAGAACCACTGACTGCTCTCTAAAATCTCTAGTTTATTCTGATACCCCTACAGATAGTGTGGTGAAGGCAGAGAAGAGTCGTTAAGTCAATCTCAATTTCCCCCTGCCCTTAAATGAAGCCCTCTGTATCCCAGAATGCCAACCATATCCTGGGCTGCATCAAAAGCAGTGTGGCCAGCAGGTAAAGAGAGGTGATTCTCTCCCTCTGCTCTGCTCTGGTGAGATCCCACCTGGAACACTGCATCCAGCTCTGGGGTACTCCAGCACAGGAAAGACATGGACCTGTTAGAGTGGGTCCAGAACAGGGCCCCAAAAATGATCATGGGGGCGGAATGTATTCCCTGTGAGAAAAGGCTGAGAGACTTGGGGTTGTTCAGCCTGGAGCGGAGAAGGCTTCAGGGAAATCTTAGTGGCCTTTCAGTACTTAAAGGGGGCTTATAAAAAATATGGGGACAGATTTTTTAGCAGGGGTTGTTGCAATAGAACAAGGGGGAATGGTTTTAAACTAAAACTGGGTTGGTTCAGATTAGATATGAGCAAGAATTTGTTTGATGAGTGTGATGAGGTCCTGGAAGAGGTTGCCGAGAGAGCTGGTGGATGTCCCATCCCTGGTAACATTCAGGGTCAGGTTGGATGGGGCTCTGAGCTACCTGATCTATTTGAAGATTTCGCTCCTAACTGCAGGGGGGCTCGGACTAGATCACCTTTAGAGGACCCTTCTAACCCCAACTGTCCCATGATTCTCTATCCATGGACCTCTGTTGTATTCCTTATCAGTTCTCTCTTCCAGGCTGAAGAGTCCTAATCTGGGTAGTTCTTCCTCCTAAACAAGGCACTCCATACTTCTGATCCTTTTGCTTTTCTCTGCAGTTTTTCCAGTTCTGCTATATAATTTATGAGATGGAGGGATGGGGAAGCCAGATCTGCATGTGGTATTCAAGATGCAGGCATGTTACTGATATCTACAGTGCGTAATAATGTGTTCTGTTCTCTACTCTTTTTTTTAACAATTTTTAACATTTCATTTGTGGGTGGGGAGTGTTCAGGGCTTTTTTGTTTTGCTTGGGGTTATTTTCAGACTTAGTCAGAATGACCTGCAAGGTCTTGCTCCGGAAGGGTAGTAGCTAGCTCAGCCCCATCACCATACAAGTAAAGAAGAGTGGTTTTTTCCTCCTGCGTACATTTACATTTATTCACAGGAAATTTCATCTGCCATTTTATCCGGCACTCAGCAGCCATTACTAACTAAATCTTAGTGGTGTGAATTTAAATATTCTTAAGTGACTTAGGTAATTCTGTTCATTTTCTTATATCTGGAGTTACGCTGGGTTACTCTCTTCCCTTGTCTATCTCAACACTTGACAGCTTGTTTTTAAGTTTGGAGTATTTATTTTCTACCTGTATTTTAATATGGTTTCTAAAGTATGGTATTATATTATGGTTTATTATCTTTGTGATGCCTATTTTATGTTTGTCAGTCAGGCTTTTATGCAGATCTATATTTTGGGAAATATTTTTTTCTACAACCTCATCCATAAATTTATCAATCTTTGTACAAAGTAAGCTCTCTGCCTGCTTTCTTTTCAGCTTTCCTTGTTGCCAACAAGCTGTTCTTTAAAATGTGAAGTATGACTAAATGTTGCCACAAGTGTTTGTTTTTATATTTTTTTTTTATCAGTTTGTTTCATATTTAATAGCATCTCTTTTAATAAAGCTACACATCTTCTAGTTGATAGATCTAAGGCCCATACTTTCCATTTGGTATACTTTTTTGACTTTTGCAGCTTCATGACCAATATTAAATGTAATTGTGAAACTATAAAAGGAAGTGAATAAATTCAAAAGCTAGTACTTAGACCATAAACTAAGACTGAAGAAGACTGGAGGCCAGAGCTCATTTTAAGAGAAAATGAATGAATATTAAGATAAACAAAAATTCTTGAAAAATGGCTTTAAAATAACTGTTCTTTTCTCTCAAATAATTTGACACTAATATAACTGTATTATGAACAATTGTCTACCTTGTCCTAGATTTTTTTTTTTTTACTTTGTGTTAGACCTTCTAGAAGTATGAAATTATAATTTTGCTTGTTTTGTTTTCTTTGGTTTTGGTATAGACTTTTTGGGGGAGTATGTTGAAGCAGGAGGGAGAGTAGTAGCTTTACTTTTCCTTTGAGAAGATCGGTTTGTCTCATAATTTCTCTCTTCCTTCAAAAATTTTGACTCCCTAGAAATCACGTCTCTGTTTTGATCTTAAATTTTTCAAGCTATGAAAAAGTTCATAAGCAATATTGTGAGTTCAAAAGTGACACAGCATATGAAAATCAGGATTTTCCCTCCTGGATTATAGTGTCTCTATACCAGATTTTAACTTAGAACTTCTTCACTGACAGTTGAACCAGTTTTCCCTCTGATGATTTGGTTGCTCTGCTAAGCAGAGCTGTTTCAGAGATACGAAACTTTTCAGGCTAGCAAACAAACACGACCTGTAAATTTAAAAATGCAAATCTTTTGTATATGGGGATGATTTCTTGGGGTGGGTTATGCTTGGAATAGCTACTGCTAACTCTATGTGTAACCATATGGAATGCATTGTCAGTCATTGTATGAAACAAAATGAATGCTTGCAGAGGTTTCTGTTAACATCTCAGCTGACTTGTGTTCCAGGTACAGGCAGATGTTGGTGTGGATACCAAGCATCAAACACTGCAAGGAGTAGCATTCCCCATTGCTAAAGAAGCTATTCAGGCTCTGGAGAAATTGAAAAACAAGAAACTCAATTATGTACAACTGGCAAGTATAAAATATTTTAACTGTTTTTTAATAATGAGTATAAAATAGATTACCCACATATTAAACAACGTGTGTTAATATAGTATGCTGATAAATTACCATTTTGAATTAGATTAATTCAAACCTTTTTCCATCCTGTCGTGTTCTATGGTTTGCTTTTTGTGTATTAACTATATTCATGTTTGCTTTGTTTACAGCAAATTGATATGAAAAATGAAACTATTATTTTGGCCAACACACTTGATACTGAACTTAAGGACTTGCCAAAAAGAGTTCCAAAGGATGCTGCACGTTACCACTTTTTCCTGTATAAGCACACACACGAAGGAGACTATTTGGAATCCATAAGTAAGAGAAAATTTCTCAATATGAAACCTCACTGGCTTTTTTCAAATTCCTTAGGAGTTTTGAGTCAGAGAGACAGATGTGTCAGGATGATCATAAATTTCAGACTCATTTCGTTGTGAAACTGTGAACTTGTGAAGACAAGCCCTTATGTTTGGAAAGTAGTGAGCTATCCCTTTTGATTATGAACAGCCATAGATGTGAAAACATACATATACTGGCCATTCTCTTATCCCCTGTTTGAAATGAAACACTTGCTGAAGCAAAAAAGCTCCAGAATGGCACTACATGTTTTGTTTTCAGATTGCATTGTTGATTTCCAATGCCTCTCTGCTATAAATGATTTTATGATACAGCTTTTGATGGAGTGTATTTATGGTCTGATTTGTGTTGTTGTTTCCTTTTCCTGCAGTTTTCATCTACTCTATGCCAGGGTATACCTGTAGTATACGAGAACGAATGCTCTACTCTAGCTGCAAAAGTCCTCTGTTAGAAATTGTAGAAACACAGTTGTGGATGCAGATAGTTAGAAAGGTAAGTGTAAGGGTGTATGGGTATTTTCTCCATCCCTCTCTTCCCTTCTTAATGAAAAACTATGACTGTCTCTGTCACCACTTTGTCTAAAGAATGAAAAGTGTTGTGTTACTTAGATTGTCCTCAACAGGAAATAATTGTTGATGTAGCTACAGATACAATGTTAAGTCATGGAAGTTTTATTCTGTTTCATAATTTCTACACTTTTATCTTGAACAAATATATCCTTGTGCATCAAGGAAGTATTTGAGAGTGCTTTGAAGGACTTTATAGAATTAGCTTGATTTCTTACTCAAAGTTGTGTCATATTTTGGACCACAACACATTACTGTTGTTAAACACTTAATTCCTTTAAAGCCAAAGTTATGCAGGGCTTTTCAGAATAATTTTGAGCTGTAGTTCTGGAAATTAGAACTGCTATCTTAGGAGTCCTTGATGGGGCAAACAAGGATTTGCAAGTAAGCTAGTCTTTTCACACTGTATAGATTTTACTGTGATACAAAAAGTTGCTTCTCACCTCCTGGGCAGAGACCACAGAAATGGTCCAGTTGTGACTTACTGTTACTTTTTTAACACTTTTGTGGAAGCTTAGTTTCTGAGGAGATTGTTTACCTTAAAAATAGCTGAGTTAATACTAACCATTTTTACTGAGATGACATGAATTAAGTCGATTTTTGCTATGTGTTTTTGTATGTAATTATTTTTCTGAAATTGCCTTTCTACAACAAAATAAATGCACTATGTGACTCCTGAAAATTTCTGTAGACAGAAATTTCTGAAGCATGTACTTGTAACAGCAAAACTGGGGCTGGCAAGTCTGTCAAGTGTTATGGTTGGCAGGGCATGAAGTGCTGAATGCTCAGCAGAGCAAGGCCATAGCATTTCATTGAATTCTAAATTCCTGCAATTTAAAACAGTGGAGCTTGGCTAAAGAACCCTATTTTCTTTCTGTTCGGTTTCATATATCTAGACGTTGAAAACTAAAACACTCCCCTCCATTTTGTTCATTAAACTTATTTTAGCTTTTCCTTGCTAAACACTTGAATACTTGCTGAGTGGCAGTAGCCAGCTAAAAATATAAGCTTGTTTATACTCCTCCCCCTCTTTCTCAAGAGACAACAATATGTATACACATTGCCTATACTGTTAGTGTTTAAAGCACGTCATAATGAGCAATTCTGATTCTTAAAATGTGTAAATACTTGATATGAGTAAATAAGCACTAGTTTCACATGGAATGTGTTCTCCTAGTTAGTGTTAACAGGTACACTGTGCTAAAGCTTGGGACAAAAAAAATTCCTTGGCATATGAGTTGTTTAGTTGTGCTTACATTTCAGGAAAATAATTAAGTCACTCTTAATACTGGTAAGAATATAGGGGATTCTCAGAAAAACTCTCCAAGATTTCACAGGGCATTAGGCACAAGTTGGAGAACTTTTCATGCTCGACTTTGAACATTATTGCACATAGGGTTTTAATATAGTATTGAGTTTCAGCAAAGTTTCTAAATGTTTTTGACTTTAATATGAGTATGATGTTTTTTTCTGCCAGATTGAAATAGACAATGGTGATGAGTTAACTGCTGACTTCCTTTATGAAGAAGTACATCCAAAACAACATGCTTACAAACAGAGTTTTGCTAAACCAAAAGGTCCTGCAGGGAAGAGGGGAATACGAAGACTGATTAGAGGTCCAGCAGAGACTGAAACACCTAGTGATTAGAAACTGTTTGTATTTGTTGAACTGTTAGAGTAAGAAATTAAATACTGGCTTTTGGTAATGAACTGAAATCATTCCATTCATAGATGCTAGGGATAAAAAAAAGCTCTTTTTACTCTTCTCTTTTCTGACCTCAACACTTTTTATATTGTCACATGATTATATTTGTTGACCATGTTTTATGACATATAGAAGAGATAATTATTTTCAAGCTAGAAGAGAAAAACTAAGCTAGTACCCCTTTATTTTAATTTAGAATCCATTATTTAATAGCTGTACATGTGATCATAAACTTTGCAGACATAAAACTATGAAACCCATGTATTCTGTGGGTAAGTCACAGCTGTATTCTTATGCGTAGCCTATTAAACCTGTAGGACTTTCCATGTGAGAAGAGATGAAGGACTACATAGCATTGTCCCAATTCAAATTTTATTTTTCCTTGTAGCACTTATGGACAATAGTAAAATAGAAGGTTGTCTTTGGATTTTGAGAGGATGCATTGTTGAATTTTGTTGTTGTTTTGTTTGGTTTTGTTCTTTATTTTCTTGCAATGGAAAAGATAAAATAAAACCAGTTATTGTTCAATTAATGGAAGTGTTCAGGAATAGCTGGACATTTTCCTAGGCAAAAGCTTGGTCATGTCAAATTTATAACTAGTTTAATGAATTATCTTTTAAAGAAATCTGACATAAAACCACCATAGTTTTTCCAGACTTCTGTATCATTCGTAAGCCTTACATATGGTACTGAATGACCAAGTAAAAAGTGATTAAAAGTGCACGAGTTAGTATACTCAATAGATTATGGAGCTGCTTTCAGAGCAATATGCCTACAGTATCCAATAAATAATTGTCTGTGCACTTGGATCTAAAAATGTGTAAGTTCAGTAAAAATTGAAATAGTCTTGCTTCATAATGGTGAGTTGTCTTTGAGATCCTAGGGTGTTTGCAGTATCAACTGCCATTTTAACTTTCAAGGTATTCTGAAAATGACTTTTCCTAAATGTTTGAACTTCAATAGTAACTTACATCTGTAATTTAAATCCAGCTAGGTCTTGAATAACTGCTGGCAGCAAGCACCTAGTTAGGATTTGGGGGGTTTTTCCTCCCTGCTTCCCTTCTTCAAAATACTAAAATCAGCCAGAATAGTCTAAACTTGATTGAACTGTAAGTAATGTGTTTAACAGAAAGAGGAAAAATAGATTATTTTAATAAGTGGATTAAGGAAGAATTAGATGTGGAAATCAAGCATTGGATGACCTTAAATATTTAAAACTGTGTGATGAGGCAAATACTGGTGAATAGATAATATTCCCAGTGAGGACTTGCTTTTGAGCGTCTTGTTATGTGACCTTTGTGGGTTTTGAGTTTTTTGGTTTGGGTTTTTTTAAAACTACATGGGAGTTGCTAGCCTTGGTTCATTGGATATTACCATAGCTGCTGAATATACTCACTATAGACCTGAATTGTGTGTTTACCTGGTGAAAGATGGAGTTTAATCTAGTTTTGTAGGGAATAATGTTTTGACGCTAGTAGTTCCTGACAAAAAATTATCTATTATTTTGTTCGGCAATACTAGCTTACTATTGACATCTGAGATTGCACTATATAATGTGAAGGTTGCAATAGTTGGTTTTACTGTGGTTTTTTTATATGCAGTAGAAATGTGACACTTCAGCTTTTTTAAATTTAATTTTATACACTACATCAGTCCCATTCAATAGCTCTTGATCCTCAGCTAATCTCCTGCCTGCCCTTAGCTCTTGTGTTCTTTTCCTGCCTCTTGGCTTCTCCCTCTAGGGTAAGGAGCTGGTCTTTGAAGTGTTTCTTCTATACTGTGTGTGTCAGGCAAGTGTCATTGTTTTTCAAATATGGTTACTGTATGTGCAGCTCATTGTACACTATAATTAAATGTATTCTTAGATTAACTCAGAATATTTGCAACACACCTAATTCACTTTGGAGGTTTTGTTTTGGATTGGTTTTAAGGAGTGTAGCATTTAAAAATTACTGCTAGAGGGTTGTTTGAATTTAGTAATCCTGCCCATGTGCCAGCCATAGCAAGAGCACACATACATCTTTACACTTTCTTGAGCCAGTAAAGAAGTTCAGCTTTTTAATACTAAATGTTTTAAATAATGAACAGTTTGACCTGATATGGTTGTGTGCATGGTGTGGGGGTTTTGTTGGATGTTTGTTTTGGTTTTTTCCCCTGGTTTTTTGTGGGGTTGGTTGGTTGGTTGGTTTTTGTTGGGTTTTTTTGTTTTTTTTTTTTAAATCCTGCCCTAGGTAGATGAGGATAGAAGATGGAAAACTTAATCTGGAGGATGATGAGAGCTGGTTAAGTGATAAACACTCTTGCATAATGATGAGCTGCTTTAGAGTTCAGCCAGACATTGTAGATTACCTTATGTGAAAGTACTCTATGTGGATGTATACACCCTGCCCAGCCAGCAGTCAGTCATGTCCCCCCCTCACCTTTCCCCAAAACCAGAATTGTATGAAGTCTTGCACTGCTGGCTGTCTCTCCAGGCCTCTTGTAGCTATTCTCCTGACAGCAATAAAGAAGCATCTGTTCTTTTTGTAAGATCCATCACGTTTACATCTACATAGTTGCCTCCGCTTCAGTTCATGAATATTCAGAGTCAGCACAAAATGTGGGCATTAATCAAAATTGCTCCTTTAACTGTCTCTGGTCATTAAATAATTGAAAGTGTCCATTCAAATTGTTGTTGGCCTTCATAAAGCCCAAAAGCAATGCAGCTGCTTGCAGTTAACTCAAGCTGTTAAACAGTTAATTAACAGGACAAGTAATTATTTAATAAATGTTTATGTTGCAAGGTAGGGAGATTTTGATCTTTTAAAACACTCCTATCAAAGGTTAAACTAATCAAGGTAATAATTGCTCTGTTGCTCAGATAGACACTGTAAATCAGTGTGTTTATGTATTCAATGAAAGCCACCTTCAGATGCTAAAATTAACTGTTTACCTTATCTATTTTGTAATTTACTTTATAAATAAAGATCGATGCTTTAACTTGGTGTTGTCTGAATCATTTCATAGTCTCTTTAACGAAGATCTATCTTCTAACATCGGAATGTGTAACAGGCACTGCCCATGGAAGAAGAAAGTGATTGCAGGGTGGAAGAAGGGAGGTGAGCAGAAACAGAATTCCTGGCTTTTGCTGTTAGAGAAAAATCACTGTTAGAAACAGCTACTTTCCCATTGCTTTTGGAAGCAGCACTGAGGGCTCTGTAGGAGGATCCAAGGGTGTTCTTCTCTTGAGGTTTTTGTGCTTTCAGTAATAAGCCCCTTCAAAAAAGTTCTTCTATCCTTTTAAAATGCTGAAGTAGTTGACTGGTGATTTAACAGTTGCATCTGTTCCTACTTGCTCAGCATGAACTACTGTAATGAAACTACTCAACTTATGTTGTTCCATTAACCTTTTTTTTGTCTAAACTGAAAATAATTTTCTTGAAGACCTCCTGTTGCCCTGAAAGTTCAAGCTGAAAAGAACATTTACGGGTTTGGCTTTTCTCTTAACTGTCCTGCCAACACATCCCCGTGGGGAAGTATTTGTGATGCAGCAATTTTGCAATTGAAAGAAGAAAATTTGAAGATGTGAACTAGGATTTAAGGGAATAATTTTAATGCCAAATGCTATCTACAATCAGAGCTGTAAGAGGAACAGGCATAAGGTATGAGGAGGGAATAGACTAAGCCTCTATGTAACCATGAATTTCAGAAGCAACTTAATTTGCCTTTTGGTCAGTGGGTGGTAAATAAACTCCCAGCTGGAACACCAAAATATAAAGATGAAGCATTTCCCATTTCAGTAATATGAAGTGCTGTGTCTAGTGTGTTGGTTCAGAAGGCAACTGGACAAACTGATCAAAAAACGTTAATAGAATCTTAGTAACTTAAGAAGGCCTTACATTCTTTTCAAAGTTACTGAGTTGCAAACTGTACAAAGCTATCGTATTCCAGTGCAGTATCTCCAGATCCATGCCCTGTTCTTGCAGCCACTCATGGCTCATCCTGGCCCGAGGGCTGTGCAGACATCTCTGCTCTGGCTTGCAACAGCCATTCTGTTACCCCTGCTGTAGCCAAGGGGAGAACTGTTGCCCTTCCTATGAAGTTCTCTTAAAAAGGCAATTTTCTTTGGATCATTATCATTTGCTTTCATCCTGCTATTGCTTTCTAAGTCTTGGAATTGCAGTTAATCACTTGGTATTCTTCATTAATCCATCCTTCTCTGGGTGACTAAATTGCTCTGTGTTACAGTTCTCTAGACCCTTAACGTGCAGAAGGCTGGCTCTTTCACTGAGCACAGTGATTCTCTGTTCCCTCCACAGCACCTTCCCTGCTGAGACAGGATGTAGGCCAGCCAGATTAGCTCTATCCCTGTCCCATGTAGAGCTTTCTTCACCCACCAGGAAATACTGGATTTCTCTCAGCTCCAGTTCTATGAAACCAAATCATCCCATTACAAATATCTTGAAAGACTCAAGTTACTGATCTGTGTCCTAGAAAGCCTTATTATAGTAAATAATACAAAGGAGTATGGATTCTAGGATAATTTAATATTTTTTAGGGAACAAAGGATACTGAAGTCAGCTACTCTTATCCTCTGTGTCTATAGCTGTTGACTTTACTATATGAAGACCTCAAAAAAAAAAAGTTCCCACATACGTTAGCTAGTTTTACCTAATTAACCCTTCATATTTTCATTCCTTGCTAAAATAATATTAAAGAAGTTATAAACTTTTTTCTAAATTGTATGAAATGATAGCTAACATGCTTCATTTTCAGTGAGGAAGGGAAAACTACTGCCAAAACCTAACTCCTGAGAGCAGCACTGCAAATAGTAATGGTCTAGTATAACAGAGCAGGAACTCACATGCTTGTAGCTGAGATTCTCCTAACACTGAAGAATATCACAGTTGGTGCATGAACAAAAATGTTCTACCACACCAGAGGTGACCAGGAAGTTGCTACAGCAAACAGACTTCTGGACAACACTATGGATGTATTCCAGCTCCAGGGAATAGTAAAAAGCAGATGTGATCTAATAAGACACTTTCACAAAACAGCTGGAGATGCTTAAAACTGAAGAATGGCTTCAGCAGATTTTATTATAATTTAGCTTTGTAGCAGCTTTTTTCTCCACAAGCCCAGGTTCAGAGGTATACAGCTTTATTCCAGGCAGTGAGGTTAGCATAATGTTATTAACAGAAATGCAAGCAACATAAAGTGATGATTATTTCCAAGGCTCAAAGTTTTAATAGCAGAAAGAAGTAATAATACAGTTTTTATTTATGTTAACGGATTTTTACAAGTTATACTCAAAGCTAGAAGCCATGAGGTAGATCCTTTTTCTAAATTAAGCTAGCAATTTGAAAAGGCAATACAAAATGAGTTAATAGCCAGAAATCTAACGATATTAATACATGAAAAATCACATGCTTCCTGCAACGAGATATATATTCCTGAATGAAGTCACACATAATCACAGAATTTCAAATTTAACTGTAGGCCAGACTATTTTCCTATCCCTAAGCTATTAAGAAAGTTCATGAGGTGCAAAATGAGTTTATATGAAAATAACATCCTTCATTTACAATGGTAATATGCTCATACTTAGTCCAAAGTATCTGGAATCTTACTAGTCACTTTCATTCCATTTTTAGTCTGCTTTGATCTGTCAATGTTTCTATTTTAAAAAGCTTTTCATGTTATACTTTTAGAAGTGTATTTTTGTATTTAGTTAATATACATACATATATATTAAAAATAGCTTAATTATTTGACTAAGTAAAATGCAGAATTGGTCTTAACATCATTATTCTAACCCCTTTAAGAAAAGCAACCATCTGTATTTATAATCCATATGGAATCCTCTCCTGAAGTACTAAAAATACTCAATCCTCTCCTAAAATAGTCAAAGTAGCTGAGAGTCTTCCTGTGAATAAAAATTAAATGGTTTGTCATCATAGAGTTCACTGTAAGAAAGCATTTGCAAGTGCAAATGCATCTGCACAGCAAGATAACTGTTTTGCTGGGAAATCCTTGAAAGGAAGAAACAACCTAGAAAATGTCTTGCAGCATTTATTTGACTAAAACTAAGGCCAAGGAGACTTTTTGATAATAATCACATTCACTAACACTACCAGACCATTCATGCTAATATGAACTCTCAAGTTAAAATGTTATGTAGAAGCTTGTTTTAAGTGGGTAATACTATTGTCATTTCCCAAAAAGACAACATTAAGTACCATTTATAGCTATTAAATGGTTTTGTCTTCAACAGACCAAGGTCTAGCACACCTGATCAAGAAAGCAATTTGCAGAAAAAACATTTTGCCCTGTTACAGTCATATGCCCTTGCAGCAGACATACTTGTTATTTGGAAATAAAAATAATCAAATAGATTCTAATATGGAAATGCATTTAAAAAGCTGCAGGAGAAGATGAGCAGTACCAGCACTGCTATTTGTTAATACAAGAAAGAGTTTTCTCATGTTAAGGGCCCAGTGGCTAAGGATATATGAAAGAGCTGCTGACAGGCTGACAGCTCACGTTACATGCATCCAGAAGGTTCTGGAAAGC
Source organism: Pachycephala philippinensis (assembly GCA_013397055.1). Taxonomy (NCBI): domain Eukaryota; kingdom Metazoa; phylum Chordata; class Aves; order Passeriformes; genus Pachycephala; species Pachycephala philippinensis. The sequence goes on along the minus strand of VWZT01008559.1, from coordinate 1,623,022 downwards.
AGAAAAGCTGATAATGTTGCATGAAATACTAACTAAATATTTGGTACTGGTGTCTGCTCCATTACAGAAACATTTGTGTATCAGAAGAAACACATTACCAAGTTTTTATCTCTTGGAGATGCTGTTGGACCTGCAAGAGAACAGACAGAAATACGATTAACTGATCCTGTAACCACACGCAGGGGACACACACACACTCACCCAAAATAAGCCTTTATCTGCAAGACTACATACCATCTTTATGTCTGGCCTTCTGTTTTTTTTGTCATTCAGACACCGATCAGCAATTGAATACATTTTATGAATTGAAGGTACATCCCAGTCACTCATCTTTTCATCAACATAATCCTCAATAGTTGCTTCCTCATCCTCAATTTCATCTTTTATACTTAACTACAAGAGAATTTGAACCAATGAGTAGATAACATTGTAAGTATCTGAACAGCTTGTGAGAGTATAAATGAACTATAAATTTTTATTAAGTATTTTTATTATGTATCATTTTAATTAACACAACATCATAAAGCAAATTTCTTTAAGCTGCATCATACAGGTTTAACTTTCTCCCACTTTAAGGCTCAGTTTTCTAGTATTGTCTTTTGTAAGAGAAGAGGCACAATCAACAAAGTATCCTATGTTTACTTAATAACCCACAAATATGCAAGCTTAAATTAGTATAATTTTTTAATCACTTTTATAAAGCCTCTTTCTGTAAACAAATGTCTGTCTGTAAACTAAACTTCTATCTCCAGTCTCAATGGCTGCTGTATCCACCGGGAACTTCTAGTCTGAAATCAAGTTTTAAATCTGACTGGTTTAGTCCAAAAGTCCTCAGTTCCTGCACACTTGAAATGGGTTATCTGTTTGAGGAAGCATAAACAAATAAATAAGAGGCAATGAGTAGAGGGAGATCTTCTGCCTTCCTCTACGGGTCAGTCTGAAATTGCTGACCAACATTCAACTACCTCAAAATTTTCCTTTCAAGCTAAGGATGCCATATGATCTTACACTGACCATTCTCCATATGCTCCCAAAAATACATTACAAAGATAAACTGTACCAGTCATATTCCTTATTAGATCCTATCTCTGAAAAAGCCCACTTCAAAAAACCCAAGTTCTCCAAGGTGTTTACATGCTCAACATGATAATTATTATGCTACTCCAGAAGATAGAGCTTAGAAGGACAAAAAAATCTATTAATAATACACAGGTACTCCTAAAGCTGTGGAAGAAAGTGATTTATCCTATTCCAAACAATATGGAACAAAATCAATCCAGACCTCAATGCTATTTCCTACTTAATAAATAAATTACTCTTTATGTAAAAAGTATTCTATGAAAACCCTGGATTAAGTAGTTCAGAACTTATTTTAAGATACATGAAAGGCTAAACTATGAAGAGTCTTGTAAGGTTTTTAATTCAAGAGCGTGAGTTCTGAGACATTAGCTTTCTAATTAGTAGACTGAATTACTAACTGAATAGTAAAGAAAATTAAATCCACCTCTCACTCTGAAAAAAACCCTCTTACATTTCAAACGTCATTAAGGTTAAAAGCATAAGGTACTTGCAAATTGTTAATAAAGTTGAAGGAGATGGAAATTGATACAGAACCATAAGGAAACAACTGAGATGAACAGTTCAAAACGTTTCAGGGAACGAAGAATTATCAGGGTATCTGGGAGTATGCTAATAAAGCACAATGGTATTACACAATAAGAAGCAGTACCAAAACAAAGAATTCCAGCATCAGATGAGAAGATGATGACCTTGAGGGCTGAACAAATCTACCAGCCAAGAGATAAAAGTTTCAGCCTCACCTCTACGACAAAGACTGACATAAAAGCTGTTTTCACAACTACATATTTTGATGACTAATGTGATTGTCTCAGAACCTGTTAACCGACTATGATTTCACATAAAGTGATCCTGGAGCAGTGGGAGGGGAGGACAAAGCATAAGGAACATACCAGCAACTGTGGCTCCCGGTTTTCATTTACTGGAGGAAGACCCGTTATTATTTCTAGTAAGACCTAGAAGGCAGAAAAATCAGAAGAGAAAATGAAGCCCAGAATAACCCTTAGCATATATATGATTTGCAAAAAGGAGCATGACCTCCAGCCTGTCAACAAATACTCCCAGGATCTGCGTTTGTCCAAAGATTTCCTATACAATTAATTGTTTTTGTTTCTACCTTTACTTTCATTAACTGTTATTAGCAGTGTGGCTTACAAATTTCAACCAAGTTATTCTTACCCCGCACGGTGTTCCTTCACAGCAAGACTGAAGGATTTCCAAACCATTCAGACATAGTGGCAGGCCTACCTGCCCATGAAACTAAATGCTATGAAGGAAGTGGTCAGTCGTGAGTAGGGTCTTGGATCTATTCAGAATGGATTCATTATTCTTCCAAATATTAAGCTCATTTCTTTTTTCTACTCAGCTACAAGGCAAATCCAATGTGGACATTGTATTTTTGGTGCTGAATATAGTAAAACACAATAATTTTGGACCATTTTCTTGAATTTTCATTTTCAGCCTGTTACACTTTTGTGCAATACCATGCAAACACAAACAATGTTCCACATCACTTCAAACTACATTTAGCTAGAACTTGGAATATTATTTTACTCGTCTTTCACGCAGCGTCTCAACATACTCAAATGATTTGTGTTTCTGAACATCAAAGTTCAGAAACACAATCTTAAGAAAATATCTATTTGGAAAAAGAAAAATTATAGACCAGAGTAATTATTTAATTTCAGATACTTGATTTTGTGCACTCTTATCATTTACAAAAGAAGTCATATACTGCTTCCCACATTCTACTTACTACTCCAAAACTGAAGATATCAGATTTAGGTGTTATCTCTCCTCGCAGAGCTTCAGGTGCCATATAGGCTGCTGTTCCAACAATTCTTTCAGTAATGATTGTCTGTGTGAATGTTACAGATGCTCTTGCAAGGCCAAAGTCAGAAATTTTGGGCACATATGTATCAGTTAATAAGATATTTGCACTGGTGGAGAAGGGAGGGAGGGGAAAAAACAAAAAAGAAAAGAGAGTTTTCCAAACAGTACAGTAAGTAGGTTTTATGACAGACTAATAATTCTTTAGTAAACAAATGCAAACTGCTATTTTGACTATCTTGAAAGCTAAGATATTTATACATTATTCATATAACAAGTTATGTAAATTTAGTTTTGTTGGAAATTGGTCAATTTCAAAATTAATTCCTCTAAATAAAGGAAGAACTGACTGCAAGATCCATCCACGTTTTTTCTCGTATGTGCACACATGCACAAAAAAAAAAAAAAGGCAAAACAACAAAACACAAGGAAAAAAAACTAGACACTCCCCCTACCCCCAAACCTAAGAAATACAAAACTTTCTTATAACAGACCAATTATGTTACATTTATGGTTTGGCTTTAAGAGGGACCATAGAGAATACTTAGCTCTGATCAACTTGTACTGGATCACAGTTTAATTCTTACAGTCTAAATCTCTGCTCAGAACTAACAAAAGCAGGTTTTTTATACCTGTTATCTAATACGATGTCAACCATGGCAAATTCACATGCCAAACAAGTAATAATACTCTTACTCTTGTCTTGAAAGAAAACCAGGTAACTTATTAGTGCTAGAATAATGTATGTGCTGTGTTTTCACTTGACCTCCAGCTTTTATTTTCCTTAAAAAAAAGTAACCCTGACAAATGAGGCTCATCTCAAAGGCCTTAATGCTTTCATGAAATAGTCAGTGGAATGAATTACAGCAGAAATCTACTGGGTTTTAAACTTGTACCACTTAGAACCATTTTAAAATAACTTGATTTAATATTTATGTAATCCTCATTTTCTGATCCCCTCAACGGAACTGTAAGAAAGCCACATAGCCTGATACAACATATAACACTAACTAGAAAGTTATATTTCTAACTTCCCCTTCCTGTTCACCAAACTTCGACAAAACTAACACAGCTGTAAGTTACAATGGATCATTTGATGTTAGAACTGCTGTAAATAATGCTACATATATTACCACTACAAAAGGCCAAACACTTGTCAAGGCATCATCCACCAACTGGTCTCCTGTTTAAAAAAAAACTTCTTTGAAAAAAACAAAAAGAGAGAACAAGATCACAACTTCATAAATCTCAGCTTCTTATCAACTTGAGTCAACTCCAAAAAGGGGTCATTTTTTTGGATACAGAAACAAAAAGACAACAAATGCAAGTTTTACTGCAACTTTCAAGCTTCAAAAGAGAAATTAACTATTTCCTGGGCATAACCAATCCAAAAAACTATTAACGACTGTGAGAACACCCATTAAATCATGTCCCCTCTAGCCTATAGAAGATGATCTAGTGCCTGTGCGTTTATGGTCTCCACATCTCACAGTAAAATGAAGACTGAAGTTAATCCTCTTAGATGTCTTTTCATCTAAGTTTTATCTGGGAGTGGCATCACTATTAATAGTACCAATCAAATTAATTGAACTATTCACACTACAAGTTGCAAAATGTTATCCAAACAAAAAAGCCCCAAACCCCAATTCTCTAATATGATCAACTCACAGCAGTTAGAAGGGTAGAGGTAGCGTAAGGTAAAAAAGTGCATCCCTTCCAGTCTTTACACTTCTCCAGAGGCTTAAGCAGGGAAGAAAGAAGAAACATAAACTGTCAAAGCAGCAAGCACATACATGAGGCAGCTGAAGCAAAAGCTTGTTTCTCACAAGCTGAAAGGTCACAAAACTGAAGCTGCCTGTATTTAGCAGAGTTGCCAGAAGCCAGAAAGCTATTGAAACACTCATGCATGACACCCAATCACTCAGTCGCTCCTTCTTAACCCTCAGGAGTAAGGCATTTGGGGCTTTTCTTCAAAGATTTGGGCTGCTTTTCAAAACAAAAACAATACAATAAACTGTAGCAGGAAAGGGGAAACAAATAACAACACCACCACCAGAAAAAAACTACAACAAAACCCTCACTTTTTCTGGGTTATGATATGCATAGAAAAAAACTCTGGTATAAAAACCAGTGAATATTCATTATCATTGAAGAACCCTGAACTTCATGAACCTGACAGAAGTAATCTTACTGTACTCATAAAAAATAGGAGTAAAACAAAGCATACACTCTGAAGAAGTGTTCTGGGAAAAGGAAAAAAAAAAAAAAAGGTGTGTTTTCACCTGAAAAATTCCCTATTTAAAAATTAATTGTTCTTCAACAGCATCTTCATTAGAAGCAGGTGTGAAAGAACAGAACTTTGTGTGTTCTCAGGGCACTCAAATCACTATTTGAAAGTGACAGATTGATGATACAAATTACAATTTATATATTACATTTGTAACACAAATTACAATTACAATGCAAAATCTCACTGCTGGAAAGCCGCCTGGTGCCTGAGGGAGCTGGCAGAAAAGGAGGCTCAGGGGAGACCCCATCCTACAACTGCCTGACAGGGGGCTGGAGCCAGGTGTGAGTCAGTCTCTTCTCCCAAGTAGCAAGCAATAGGACAAGAGGAAATGGCCTCAAGTTGTGCCAGGGGAGGTTTAAAATTAGGTGTCAGGAAAAATTTCTTCACCAAAAGGGTGGTGAAGCAGAAAAAGAGGCTGCCCAGGAAAGTGGTGGAGTCACCAGCCCTGGAGATATTTAAGAGACATGCAGATGTGGCACCTGGGGACACGGTTTAGTGGAGGACATGGCAGTGCTGGGTTAATGGCTGGACTTGATGACCTTAAAGCTGTTTTCCACCCTAAGCAATTCTATGGTTCTAGCCCCATAATTATCTTTAGGAGTCTGTACTGGTCATGTCCTTGTGGCACAGACAAGATTGTGGTGATGGATGCACTTGCAGAAGATTGTGCCCCTGACTGAAGCAATGCTTTTTGCAGTTTGTTCTCTCTAAAATTACTTTAACAGGGGAAAGATGAAGTAGAAAAATAGAAAAATGAAGAAGTGAAAATGCAGCCAGCAATAGTCTACAGCTTTTACCTTTTAATATCTCTGTGAATATGATTATTTTCATGCAAAAAGTTGATGCCATTTGCTGTACCTTGAACAATTTTACATCTTATATTCCAAGGAATTGGTGGAGTTTCATCCTTGATTAAGAAGAGAGGAAGGCAAGTAAAAATCTGAAATACATATATATGCTCATATAAACCAAAACAAAAACCTCACAATCCAAAAGTGACTTCTTGCTACGTTTTGCTGTTTTCAAGTAGATCAATAAAAATACTACCAGCATACATTTCTTAATTGACTTGGGCAGAAATACATGCATTTGTCACATTGCATTCTTTCCCTGCATTTTGCCTTAGATTAAGTTGCCAGTTACAAAAATGTTCTTGGTTAATGTTCGACTCTGACCCTCCAAGGCCAGCTGCTCTGCAAAAACCTGTCTGTATCTACCACACCTCCCACTTCATACTTGGCACCGATACAGGAGCCTTCAACCTGAAGCAAATAATTCAAAGCAATCCATAGCTTTTACTAACAACAAAAAGTCACTCCTCCAGTGTTTTTGGATTTCTCGAGAGTTTAGCTTTACTCATGCTACTAACTATTCATGCTACTAACTAAACCTTAGAAGTAAGGACACCTACATTTCAAAACCACTTCTAAATCTTGTCAGTGGCTAAGGGAAGAGGATTACAGTATCTCACCATTCTACCACCTCCCTTGCCTGCTCAACATCCAGACACAAAGATGACACAAGCAAGAGTCTGTGCATCAAACACATCCCGTGAACTCACATAATAAAGTTATCAGCAAGAACACATATTCAAGTAAATACATTATTCCCCTATCTGATCGTACTAGAAAAAGATTTTTTATGATTTATAGATTCTAATTTAGATTCCTTGATCTTTGTCATAAATTTGTCTCTTCCTTGTAAAGGACTCGGTTATTTCTCCTTTAGCTTTCAATTATCACCAATCTTTTAAGCTCACTTGATGATAATGGCCAAAGTTACATGGATGAACATTTTCATATACATCCTTGTTAAGCACTACTCATTTCTACAGAAAAACTTGTACTGTCCTTAGGTAAGACTTAGTCTCTCTTCTGCACTGATTCAGTTAAAAAAATAAAATAATTGCACATGTCCCAGTGTATGCAAGCAAAAGAATCAATCTAAACTGAAACAGCAGTGCTACTGAACAGAGCTAGTCCTTTCCCCAAGCACTGCTACTCATTCTCATCATAGCACCACTTCTTTCCCAGCGGGGCAGAAGTATTTGTGCAGCCCTACAGAGGAAATGTCTCCAGGTGAAAATTAAATATTTTTTCCACAAAGTATTATTTTATCAGCCTGATCAGTTCCCTAATCCAGATCTTTCTCCAACTAATAGATACTTGAACCAGTACAACCAGAGGATCAGTGCAGAAAAAAAAAGCAAGCCAAATATTTTTAGGTCTAGGGACATGGGTGGTTGAAGTATCACCAATTTAAAATGTTCACCAGATTACAACCTCAGAAACTGCATTTGCTTAGTATAAAGTGGATTTTTTTTTTAACTCCTTCAACAAACTAACACAGACACTAATCTACTATCTTAAGTCTTGCTTACTATTGCACTGTGTGTCCTTGATACACAGAGTTGCCTCACCAAACCAAATCAACTTATTATTTATTTAAGGCCAAGGCTAGAAGATACACCATTTGATTAAATCAGAAGCATTACACAAAATAATAATTTTTAAAAATGAAATTCACATTTACTTAGTTACTTTAGAAAGAGATAAGCAGACTATGAGCATTGTATTATAACCACTACCACAAGGACGATGAACAAAGGGCAATTTCACAATGCAGAATCTCAGGAACTAGCAGAGAATGTGCCAACATCAGAACTGGGAACAAGACTGCAGCACCCTCTGCACTGCCTCACACAGACACAGTCAGTCCAAGCTTCTGTGACGCTTCAAGTACTGGTACATGACATTGTATTGTCTGCCTGATTTGACTTCCATCTGTCTAAAACGTTTGTATAAAATCTTACTGGAAGAATACGTGTTGTGTTTTTTTCTAAAACACAAAAAGGAAGTAGTAAAACATCATTTGGCCATCACAGTTCAGTTCCATTTGAAAGACATTCCACAGATTCCTATACTCTAGCAAAGTAAGACAAATGGAAGCTAGAAAAGATTTCACTTACCAGACAAGCAAGTCTGTCAAGCAATGAACCGTTGGGCATGTATTCATACACCAGACATGGCTGAGCACCATCACTTGAGAAACCAAGTAATTCTACTAAGTTTTCATGCTGACACCTATTGCAAAAAAAAAAAAAGGCAGAGAGAACTTGATTCCCAATTACTTGTTTCACGAAGCCAGGCTTGTGTCGTGATGCTTTAAAACAAACAAAATGTGATTTTCAGTTAACATGAAAATCATTATGTTAGAAAGACAAAAATTGTATAATGATGTACTCACTTTGCCATTATGTTTATTTCTTGCTCAAACTGCTGTTTCAAGTCTTGAACACTAACATCGACCATCTATAAAAAGAAGTATTTGACATAAACATCATTGGTCATAATAAAATGCAGTTGTTCATTAAAAAAAAAAGGAATTGTAAGCCTCTTAGTAAAGTGTTTACAATACACTTTCTCCTCAATTCAGGTAACAGAACATGACTATTACTTCCTTGGAACACTGTATTACTGGTCAACTGGATCTAGTTTCAGCAGCCACCAACTTACTCCATTCACTGCAGTTACCTCCTAATAGCACTTACTCATTACAAAATTCATTATTCACACAAACCAGTGAAGACTAAAATTCTGTGACAATACCTATTTAGCTTGTGAATCTTACCCATCCTAATTTGAAATGGAAACCTCCTTAGCATCCCTTCTCTTGTGCCACTTCTTGAGGGTGGGGTGGAAGACAACTGGGGGAGCAATCTGCTCTTCCCAACAATTTGCCTGAGTCCCCCAAAGGAGAGCTACAGAGGAGGCAAGAATTAGCTCCTGTGACTGTGCTGACTCACGGACTAAGGATAAGGTTTCTCAGCTCAACTAATGTTTAACATAGTGACAACACTTTGAAATGTTTCATTCAACACTTTCCATAACAAACAAGATAAACAAGTCTACACTACAAAGTACACAGTCATTAAAAAGAAAAATTCCCAGGACAACTCACAGCAATGAGCTTCTTGACAGCCACGTTTCTGCCATTGATGTAGCCTTTGAACACAATGCCAAAGCCACCTTCTCCCAGTTTATTACCTCCAGCTGATTCTGGTCGGGCATCAAAATTATTTGTAATGCTTTCCAAGTCATGAAACAAAAAATTCTGGAAATCTGAAAGAAATTGACATTTAGCACAAAGCTATGTTTCACTTAAGGAACAAGGTCTTCTGCTTCAGTTCTCTTAAAACAAAAACTTGCTACCACACAAAACCTGACACAGTGGAGCCCTACCTCCAGCTCTGTGATGAAGATACCAGAAAAACAAAAGGAAGACAGATAAACATATATAATTAGCTATGCACAATTTTCTTCACAACTAGCACTGCAGCATGATCTCGTATTTTTATTCATAATTGCAATACAGGTAGGAGAAATTAAACATGTAGCAGATCACAGAGAGAGTCACACTGCCTTATATATAAAAAATATACCAAGATTACATCATGTTTCTGGCAGCAACCCAAAAGCGGACCTTTAGGAAGGAATAGACCAACCACACACTTTCCTAAAATGCCTTCTTTAGTCATCTTTTCTCCAGCATTCTTAGTTATTTTTGACATACAAAACCTAGTTTTAAAGCATAAGATGCTGAACAGTCTATAAAATAAGTATTGGAAAAGGGCAACGGGGTTATGTGCGGCACAAAAAAAAATTGCAATTTAATTAACAGTTAAGTTTTCCCTAAGAGTAGGTGACTGGCGAGATGGAAGATGCTGTTTCCCACAGATGCACCCTGCTGGGAATAGAGTCATCACTCTCATGCACCGCTATGATTTATTTCACATGGGGTGAAGGACAGATCAGCAAACAAATAGCACTGAATTCTACCAAAGTAAGTGTCTACCTGTGTTACTGGACTGTGAGCTGCTGATTTCTTCCCTTAAGTAGGAAGGATCTGAATGTTGCTTCTCAGTACTCTGAGCTAAAACAGGCTTTACAGATGACACTTCTTTTTCCTGTACAGGTAGTTGTTTCTCATGTATAGGCAAGGTTTCCTGTGAAGAAAGAGGTAAGGTAACTTCTTGTGGCATCCTTACAGCTTCTGAAAAGGGAATTTAGAAAAAGTGTTAACTACATTAGGAACCAGAAAAAAACTAAGTAATATTAATGCCAGTATTTTTGAAATTTTTGAAAATTAAGAAACACATAAGCATCACAAGGTTATATTCTGCCACCATGTGTAAACTGCAGCATTCTTATTGAAACTTGAAACTCTTATTTAAACTGTTATTACAAGTGATAGAAAGTGGAAAATATATCCACTTTTGGTCATTTTAACCTAATCCTTTCTGATTTTCAAGCTAGCGTGAAGCTCTTTAACATCTTAGAAAACTAAGAACACATTACAAAATGTACAAAAGTAACAGTTACCTGGAAGCAAAAGGCTTGCTGGTGCTAGGAATTGATTCCTAATCAGCAGATCCACAAGATCAGCAACTGTACAGTTTGTGGTTCCCCAGTCATAAAGCAATTCACACGTGGGGCTCTTTCCCATTTGTACAAATGCCTCAAATCTCCTTAAAAGACAAGTTAAGACCAACATTAAAAAAAAAAAAAGGGACCTCAAGAAGCACGAAGAGAAAGAGATTAAAGGCAAATGACAAAAAAAAAATCCACATTGCAAAAAAATTCTGAACGTACTGCAAAAATCACAAATCTTCTGGAAGTACAGCCAAAAAACCATAAACGCATTCAAAATCAGGGGGAAAACATGCAAAATATGGGAAAAACACGTATACAAGGCTTCAGCAGTTTGTTCAGAACCCATAATATATTGGCACCTTGGACTAACAGAGAAGAGAATGTCAGCCTAAGACAGAGATCATGTCAGACCCAGACCAAATGGAAAAGTAATTGTTTTGCATTCATTTAGCGTTCACACCCCATTTCGAACATTTTGAGATGGGCATTAAGAAGAAAATGAGATCCAGTATTCTGACTGATTTAATACTATTATTGAAAGACAAAGAATGATCTAATACTAATATTAGTAGAAAAGACTGGAAACCCAAGGTGATACGTACTGCATCTAAAATCTCATAGTGTTTGAAACAGCTTCAACTAGGATTCAACAAGCCCTTCAAGCAATGAGGTGCTCATACAATATTGTGAGCATTACTTCTCAACTAAACTTGTTAGTTTTAGGCCTCGGGCTCCCCACATCTGTTGGGCATTTTCTTGGAAACAGTGAATTAGGAGTTACAGTCCAGCTGTCTCTTGGGCACAATAAGGTCAATGTCTGCTAGGCTTTAGGGTACAGAAAGTTATGCCGCCAGTGCTGTATTGCTAAAAATACCTGTCTGTAGCTCTAATTAATCCTAATTTCCTTAGTCAATGTTCTGGGGCTTGCCTAAAAACTGAGCTGCAGAACAATTAGGAGTAATTACCTTGAGTTCCCTAAGGAAACGGGACTGTAAGACACAAGTGCCAACCGGCACACAAAGTGCAGCAAGTTACAGTAAAGGGATGAAAAACGGGATTAACAAGGTATTTACGTCAAACGGGCAATGCATGAGTTTACGTTATGGGACTTTCATGTAGGACCTTATATGCACTTGGCTGTATCTGCTTTCACCGGACGGGTTGCTTATATCCACCGCAAGTTTCTTCCACCCTTCCTGCGGGTCGAGGAACTCTGCCAGCCGCCTCACGAGCCCGTAGCTGAGGCAGCGGACGTACGTGGAATCCGTCACGGGCTCGCCCATCCTCCGCTCCTGCTGGGACACAGGGTTACCCGTGCGGTTCGCCGGGACGCGGCCACCCAGGGAAGCGCCACAGCGGCCCCCCCACAGCTCCGACAGCCGGCCCCCCGCCCACCATTCCCGGCTGTGAGCGCTCCCTGCACCCCGCAGCCGGCAGCGGGGGCCACCCAGAGCCCCCTCACGCCTCACCGCCGCTCCCTGGCCGCAGCGCCCACGATGCCCCCGGCCCGCGGGCCCCGCTTCCCATCAGGAAGCGCCGCTTCCCCTCCACCGTTACAGCTTCCNCCCCGGGCCTCGGGAACTTGGTAACGTCCTTGGGCCCCTTTCATGGGAGGAGGGGGAGGAGGGGGTCTTGGCGCCCCCTGGCGGCGGCTTCCGGGGGCGCGGGGGGTTGCTGCTTTCCTGCGTCCGTCCCTGCATGGCACCGTGTGTCCCAGCACCCATCCCTGCCTGCCTGCCTCCCTCCGCGCCGTTCAGCAGCCTTTTTTGTACCAGCTGATCCTATTCCGCCCGTCTCCCTTTTTCCTCTCCGCCGGTTGCAGGTGCGGCGGGTCTGCCGCGAGCAGGGAAGGCCGCAGCCATGCTGCCCTCCTTCAGTTACCTGACCGCGCACACCGGCTTCCGCGGCACTATCAAAAACTCTCCGAGGGACTTCGTAGTGACTGAGCTCGGGGTGCCCGAACTCTTCCTTAGGGACACCCGGCCTGAATTGCTCCAGAAGACCAGTGAAGCGCTGCCAGGACAGAGCAGCCCGTGCCCGCGGCAGCCCAAAAAGCGGAGGACGGAGCCCCCCGGCCCGGGTGTCCCTCGGTGCCCCCGGGATGCTGCGCCCGGGCCCCCAGGGAGCGGCCCGAGCCGGGCGGGAGGCGGCTGTGCTGTGTCCCCTGGCACGAGTCAGCGTGAGAGAGACCCCGAGCTGCAGCCCGGCCTCGGGGAAGCCCCTGTGCTGGAGTCCTTACTCGGCAAGCCCGTGAGCGAACTGCTCAACAAATTTGCCTGGGATCTGAAGGATGCGTGGGGCTTGGAAAACAACGCGGATGCCGGCGCTAGGGAGTTCTCGCTAGGACCTAGGCTGGACAAGAAAGTTCGAGCTGACTTACACAGTGCTGTTAGGCAGACATTCCCCTTTCTAGTCACTGTTACAAAAGACAATGAAATGATTGTAAAAGGAAATCCTGATTACAGAGAACTTTGTCAATTAGTGACTGAAAAGGAAACAAGTGATTTCTTTAAATTTTTAGATGCAAAGCTAGAAAATTCTACGTTTTCCTTTGCGCCTGATGGAAACAAAGAGCATAGAAAAATAGTTCACCACTTTATCAATAGAAAATTTGGCAAACTTTTAGAAACAAAATCTTTTACTGTGACAGATGTCAATGATCAGCCAAATATGTCAATAATGGTACGTTTTCGAGAAAAAAGTTGGTCCAGAAAAAGGTCTGCTGCTGGTTTTCAGGAGAAGCAAGATGTTTACACAGGTAAATGCTGCATTTTTAGTGAAGGTGGCAGGCGTTATGGTGTTCTGTAGAAAGACTGAAACTCAGGATCATTTTTGTATGACACATAGGCCTGGTCAACCCATTGTTTATGTTGAATAAATCATTACTAATGCAGTGGTGTTACATCCCTGGAGAATGAAATGGATGAATCAAGTTACTGCAGCGATTTGACATAAACTACTCAGTGATAATGGTTACAATTCTTTTGATTGTAGCCACTAACTTCGGTGGTGTTCCCAGTGGGATCGCTTTCCCTTGAAAGTAATTGTGGGATTTTAGGAGGTGCATCTAGATACTGAACAAGTTAGTAAGGTCAAATTTGACTTATGATCTCATTCCTTATACCAATTTCTGATACAGAGAATGTTTCCTGCAATACACCAGTGCATGTTTGTTGAATTGGGTTGCATTTTATGAGGTACTATTTTTAAAGGCATCAGGGTTTTTGGTTGGTCTGAGTTTTGTGTACAGTGTTTTGTTTTTTTTCTGCTGTGCTGTAAAACTCCCATTTACTTTAGTTTTGTGGGGTAGGAGGACAGTTTCTTTGCAGTTTTGATGCTGTTACAGTTTGAGGGGAAGAACCTGCCCATCTGTCATGGCATAACACTGAAACATAAAGGCATACTCCTAATAATTCTGAGATTACTTTTTCAGCTTTCACCCTTCAGAAAGAAAATCTAGAAACACTAGAAGCAATTGGCTTGTTGGCAGCTGAACTTGATGTGCTTCCTTCAGACTTCAGTTATACTGGCATCAAAGATAAGAAGGCTATCACTTTGCAGCCTATGGTTGTGAAGAAGGTGACTCCTGAGAGGTACTTAGAATCTGGGTACAATCAGTTTAGCACATAGTTTTTTGTGTTAATAAGTATCAATATGGTATGATCTCTTGAAATGTTCTTACTGATGTGTCTTCCCTTTGCCTGTATAGAGCACAGTGGAAATGGCTTTAATCTTTTGTGGCTTTAGGGAATATGCAGCTTAGCACTCAAGTCAATGGTAAAATTCCACTGCAAACTGGACTGTAAGGCTAGTTGTCCAAAAGATAATTAGCAAAACTTTGCATTAGTGTTTAAATGATGACGAATAGGTAAATGCATCCACACAGCAGGAGAAATAAATAATTTTTATAAATAAACAGTTTATAAAGTTATTGAAATATTGCTTAGAATTTAAGCTCTTATGCTGAAAGTTTCCTTTGATTTAAATGACTCTTATTTACACATAAGAACAAAGAAATCGAGTGGATATTTTAAAGGGCAAATATTTGAACTGTCAGCTGTGTTTCCAATTACAAGCATGTGTGAGCACACCCAGAGAATCAGTGCACTGAGTTTGTTTTTGTTAAGGCTGACTGAGAAAGAGCAATTGTGTTTTGGAGTCTGCTAGAGCACATTACCTTTTCTTTTCCTTTTCCTTTCTTTTTAATGAAAAACAGGTTTTGAGGTGTGAAGAGTAAAAAAATGAGTAGTTTTTCAATTAAGACTTCTATCTCTGCATTTGATTTCGTTTTCTCATAATAATTGTTTGACATCCCATTTCATTTTTTTAAGTGTTTGTAATATCAGTGCAAAGGTGAATAAGACATTAATTGGAAGTTGTATAGCTTTAGTAGAGGATGGTTAATAAATTTTGTCCAATTATTTATTCAGGTTGAAAGAAATTAGAAACAAAATGGAAAAAAAGGGCATGAGAATATACAACATCCGTTCAGCGTACCAGCACCTCAGACTTGGTCAGCTGAAGGGCAATCACTTTGACATAGTTGTGAGAGATCTCCAGCACCACAGTCATGACTCTTCTGCAGATTTGAAGGAGAGAATATCTGAAGCAATGGAAAATGTTGAGGTAAGAAAGACTCATGGTTGCTGGTAATGAACAGAGTTTTAATTCTTTGCTGTAATAGCACAGTAATGGCAATACTTCCCAAGTTTGGTGCTTTTTGCAGTTTTATGTCTTTCCTGCATTACTTAAGGAATCAGGAGGAAAAGTGCCTTCCAAGGAGGGACCACAAGTGAATTGATTCTGTGTTACAGACCGGAGACCCCAGAGTGGTGCATCAAAAGGCAAGGGGAATGCAGTAACAAATGAGCATGGATATCAGAGCCATTGGTGCACAGACCTGAGGGCAACCAAAGTGATGGGTCTCGCTGTGGCAGATGAAGGGAGAAACAATGTACCTACACATCTATATAATGTGTATGTAATACCTGTATATACACACATATGCTCAGTGCACATGACAGCTGGTTGCCTTTTTTGGTCACGTGAGGAAAGTACATGGTTGGCTTAGGTGAAAAACTTTAATGGTATGAACATATGTGGAACGTCCATATCTGAGAAAGATTCTCCTGAAATGCAGTGGATTTTAATTCTGTTTTCCTTAATCCCTGAAGAAAACTCCCATCATCAGACATTCTTAAACCACTAAGAAAAATAAAGGCAAATATTGGAAGGGAAAAACTGTAGATGTTTTTTACAGTATTAATTTTCTTGCCCGATTTTTCTAAATAATAACTATAATATAAACTGCTTTAAGAAGATTAATCCAGGAGTAAAGTCTTGAATAGAAACTACCCAGTGTGTAAAAGCAAAATACATTACATGTATTTTGGAAATTAATTTTGTTATTGAGAAAAGCATTCAGCTGGTACTATAATGCTTTCTTCTCTTGGCTCCATCTGACTTGTTTTGTTTTGCTGGTTGGAGAATGAACACAAATTTCTATGATTGTGTGTCTTGCTTTATTACATTTACCTTACTGGTCAGATGATGTATGACAAAACAGGATATGTATTAATCCAAAAGATGGATTTTTCATCTTCTGTAAAATTGTCTATGGGACCTATAGATGCCCAAAGTAAGATTATAAAATTTGAACTGAATAACCATTTGCAAAACAAATATCATATGTTTTTTGTTTATCTACTCCATGTATACTTACTATTTTCTAGAAAAGGGTGTTCTCCTTGGGTCACATGACTGTGATTTTACTTCTCACATGTGACCTAGAACTCATCAGGAGATTTAAAATCTCAATCAGCAGAAGTGCTCACTCTTGACCCCTATATTGCAATAATAACAAAAATTATCTCACGTGAAAAATGTTAGTGTTTAAGAAAAAATGTCCAACAGTGGTTACTGTTCGTTACCTGTGCTGCATTTGCTTGAGTAGAGATTTCATAATCTGACATATTTAAAAAGCTTAATTACTTTGACTTGACCTGTAGTAGTATTTATAATAATTAACTATACAGAAATCATTGTTTCATTTATTGGTGATCTTTTTAATGATGTGAAGACAATGGTAGAACTTGATAATCTTTTTAGATGTTTCTAATTTAAGTGCCAAAATACTGTAATGAATTATGAGTTATGCTTTTGTTCCATGTTACTTCTGATTTAAAAGTCCTGGTTTTATGCGTTTTGGGTGTAAATATAGATGTATGTGTGTTGTATGCTGGGTCTTATTAATCGTATCATATTTTCATTCATGTAGCATATTTATTTATTCTTTCTCATTGTAGGCAAAAGGTTTTGTAAATTACTACGGACCTCAGCGATTTGGACAAGGACAAATTGTTCAGACAGATCAAATAGGATTGGCTTTACTGAATGAAAAAATGGTATTTCCATTTTGTAATTTGAGTACTTACTGTCGAGAAAATTTCATATTAAGTGTTGCAATATCTAGCACTAGAGTTGACCTCAGTGAACAATTTCATTTGTGAGATAAACCCATCTGTGTGCTGGAAGCAATTGCTAGATCACAACATAGGCATGAAGATATTCCTGCTGAAACTAAAAACCTTTTTTAAACAGCAAGTGAAGCTTTAAATAGTTCTGGGGTGATAGTTCTCTCTGTGATTGGAATATGATTGGGATTGTCATCATGCCACTTGGCAGGAAAGTGGTTGCATTCCATACAGGGTTTGAACACTGAAAAGAAGCAGACTTCATACAGTGTTTATTCATGGTCCTGATCACCTCCAAACTGTAGCTTATTTATCGTGCTGGGCGTCTGTTTACTTCCTAAAAACCTCACATAAGTTCATAAGAAAGGATTTGCTTTTTCAATACTGCGGTAATTTATCTGCTGTATAGAAGAGATTTCTGCTTTCAATTATTCCTTGACTACTTTCCCAAACTCTCAGTTCTGAGCTTATTAAGTAATAATTCATAGGATAAGAGTAATGTACTTTTAAGTGTATGTGGTATAGTATTTGGCACAGGTGAAAAGACTAATCAGACA
This sequence comes from Pachycephala philippinensis, assembly GCA_013397055.1. NCBI lineage: Eukaryota > Metazoa > Chordata > Aves > Passeriformes > Pachycephala > Pachycephala philippinensis. The sequence continues at coordinate 1,605,363 of VWZT01008559.1, read as the reverse complement.
CTACAAAGTCAAAAGGATGCTTAAGTATCCTTTTCTTCTAATCTTGTTTTGATTCTGAGAAAAGTGAGGGAAACTTACCTGTCAAATAGAAGAGTCAAGATTTGAGGGCAGCCCATAAAAGTTACTGTTGATGTATCTGACATTAGGTAGCAGTTGGACCAGGTGCCAGTCCCTGAGGACTAATGATTTAAATCTTTAGTTTTAACTTAGTTACTTTAATTTAAAATAGGTAGGAACTACTATTTATATTAAAAATGTGCCAGTATGTGCTTGCACAGTTCGGTACAGAGGGGGACAAGAGCCAGGTGTCGCAGGTTGGTAGAAGTACCAGCAAATTGAGCAGCTCCTCTGATGTTGCAAATAGAAGAGATTCCTGTAGTGTTTTCCTTGTCACAGAGTCATCTAACCTAATACAGATCAGTATTAAAAAAAAAAAAAATAAAAAGGTTGTCCCTCTGTATGAGACTGTGGAAAGTGTTCAGTCTGTATTTTGCATGAAGCATGCAGAATGGAAGGAAGGAGCTGTCCTGTTCAGGATAGAATGATGACAATTTCAAGTGGAGAAGTTTGAACTGGATGACCAAGTGGCTGGTTTCTCACAGAGATTTTAACACTGTCTTATGTGTTCTGGGTGACTAAAACCTCTTTTTAATCTGAGAAGGGACACAACACATTGTTGTGTGGTTCATGGAATCTTCTGTGAAAGGCAGAATTTGACTTTGCTACTAAAGAACTGATTTAATTTTGAGAGCTTGCAGAATATGTTAAGACAGAATTGGATGCATGATTATCTGTTTAGCTGACAAATAGTTATACTTAACTGAAAAAAAAAAATTGTTTTTTTAAGGTGAAAGCTGTGAAATTATTTTTCACACCTGAAGATACTGATGATCCTGTAAACAATGCAAAAAGATACTTTCTTCAAACTGGTATGTCCACTTAAATTGTCCATATATTTATGCAGAGTCGATATTGTGAGGTAATAAGGTGTTGCTGCACAGGGAGATACTTTTTTGCTGCTGCTTTATGCTACTTACACTTCATTCTGTGAAACTCAATAGAGTTGCACATTTAAAAATTACATAAGGATGAGGCCCTAAATATGCAAAATAGTGGAAAATGAATGTACTTCAGGTGCCAGGCAGTATAGAACCAAATGCTGTATATTATAATGCTGGAAAAGACTTAAGATTTATCAGAGGAGTTTTGGCCTCCTTCCATCTGTCTGCTTTTGGATAATGAACTTCTCCCTAGTGAGGGAAGTATACAGGAATGCGGCACCCAACTCATACTCAGCACTTAACACATCTACTTTCTTTCTTGAACTAAAATCAACAAAATACGTCAAAGGCAGGAGTGTGCTAAGTGCTCTGTTTGCCATATTTATAGCTTTTAGCATTTAGTCGAACTTTCTCTCCAATTTGAAGTTGCTCTCAACTTCAAATATATTTTTCTTTTCAAATATTCCACTCCTATTAGCCTGCTTATCACTGTAGATTGACATAACAACTATGATATATAGCTTCAAAAGACAAAGATGTGTTTCGTTTCACAAAATGTAAGATGAATGATTCTGTTCTGTACATGGCTGCATGATGCATGGAAAAACATCGATGTAGAGCCTGAAAGCAGCTGCTTGCCTGTTCCCAAAAGCAGAGGTAGAAGTCTGTGCAAAAGGCTTTGTCAGGTAGTGACTTGTAATATGAAAAAAAATCCCATAAAATTTTAAATATATTTATATAATGTAGTACAAATCTGATTAAATGTATTTTCATCTTGGTTAAGGGTTAGACTTCCCTGAGGCCAATGCAATTTTTACCTTTAAAATAAATCTTAATAAATTTTTACCTTAAAATAAAGACATGGTTTTTTTCCTGCTGTGAAATACATATTTTCAAATGACGAGAAGTAGAGATTTAGTGTTCTTTTATAGCTTGGTTTTTACTGTCAGTTACCTGGTTCAAAAAAAAACCCTTTGGAGCGATAAAGTAAGTTGGTTTTTTTTTTAAATGATTCAGACTAGGTCAAATAACTGAATGACAGCTGGTTTAATTTGTACTGCATGAAACAGAATAAAATTCATGGTTCTGTGTTGATAGGCATACAAGATGAAATTTGTCTAACGTGACACATTGAAGGAAAGGAAATAATCAAAGCATTGAGACGTTAGACTGACACCTTTTTTCCCTAATTGATTATTTCATCTTCTTAAATGTCAGGTAATATTTGAATAATCAGGGATTACTGACATGGTTATTTTTGTTTATATCAGAAGATGCAAAGGGCACACTTGTGATGCTGCCAGAATTTAAAGTAAGAGAGAAGATGCTGCTACGAGCTTTAAATCGCTATGGTGTAAATCATGAAGGTTGTACCAAAGGATGGCTCAACATTCCTCACTCCTTGCGCATATTCTATGTCCATGCTTATTGCAGTAAAATTTGGAATGAAGCAGCATCATATAGGCTGAAGACTTATGGCTCAAAAGTGGTTGAGGGTGATCTTGTCCTCATGGAAGAAAATGATGAAAGCATTTCCCTGAATGACAAGGTGAGTCTTCCCAAAGTAGTTCTTGTAAAAATAAAACAACAACTAAAAATCCCAAACAACTTAATGCACTTGAATACAAAAGCAGACATACTCTAATGCCTTTATTTTGGTTCACTCGTTAAAGTATTTAATATTTGTGACAAAGTTGAAAAACATGATGTATGAATTTTTTGGTTCACCATAAATAGGCCTATGAGCTAGACAAATAATCAGCAGCTTTAATCTGTTTTGGCTGTTCATTTTATTCAAGTGAGAATAGAATGTCAGAAACGATGCATGTGAAAATTTAGTCTCCATGGTATATAATTCTCTTCTTAGGATCTGACTGGGGAAGACCTTCAGAGTGGACTCTGAGTGTGCCCATATTACCAGTCAGTGCAGATCTGAGTCTTGCTCTCCACATCAGGCCTTTCCTATGTACATAGCTGAGTGTAAATCCAGGGTGAAAGGTGGCCTCAGACTGAACTGATAATCTTGTTGCAGCTACAGAGGCGAAGCATGTTTACCACAATTTCACTGATGCTGGGTCTAAACTGGTAGCAGCTGTTCAAAAAATTCAGCAGTCTTCTTGGTGAAGTAGTAAAGGGCAAGGTAGTGCTTCTGCTTGCCCACAGCACAGCCTGGGAACTGTGCATGGGGCCATAGGTGAGCCAATGAGCAGAATCTGGCAGTGGAGTGTCTGGTCCCAGGTTTTGACATGCTGAAGTCAATTCTGAAGTGCTCTCTTCTTTTAGGGTTAGCATACCTTATTGAGAAAGCAGTTGGGTCTCTTCTGCCAAATAGCAAATGGTAGGACAAGACGAAATAGCCTCAAGTTGTACCAGAAAAGTTTAGATTGTGTATTAGAAAATACTCTTCACCAAAAGGGTTACCAAGCAGTGGAACAGGCTGCACAGAGAAGTGGTTGAGACACCATCCCTGGGGGTATGTGATGAGGGTTCAGTGGTGGACTTGGCAATGTTAGGTTTGCAGCTGGACTCAACCTTTTCCAGCCTAGATCATTCTATGAGTCTATCTTTCTCCTGATCAGATAAATCAAATTGTGCAGTCTTTTACTGGAGAACAAACAGGTTGTGCAGAGACAGAACGTAATTAATTTCTTTTGGGTGAACCTCTTAAAATTTGAAGGCAAGAACACTTGAAAAGTTACCTCTGGTCCCTATGGAGGGGCTTGTGTTTCAATTGAGATTTTTCTTTACCAGTATTTTTGAGAGTGAATGTTAATGTAGCAAGTAGATCAAATACAATTAAAAACAGAGGTATTAAATTCAGTATTGAGTTACTGAGTTTTATGTAGATATATTGCTTCTTAATATAAAACATTTGTTATTTTACATTTGCTGATGCAGCACAAGATGGCATTGACTTAGTTAACTTCAGACTCAAAGAATATTAGTGCTAGCTAGCATCAGTAATTGTTTAATGCAATGCCATCTACCAGTAAACTGATACTTTATATAAAGCATATCTTAATATTTTTTCATACCTGAGTTTATTGCCCTTGCAGTAGTCAAATAACCTTAGTGTTCTTCGCAAATTTGTGAGTACAGTGCATAATTCCTAAAATAAAGCATATGTTTTTACTTTTTAAAAGGTTGGTGTTTTTTTCTTCTTTAATGTCTTGTCAGGTTCATGTAGTCACTGCTTCCGAAGAATCAGCTAACAAATATTCTATATACCAAGTAAGTCGGTATGAAAAATTCTGAGTTGTTGATCTCTTTATTTGATTAAAATGTTTTGGTTTAAATAATGTGATTAATTTAACTGGTGCAATCTTCTTCCCTGCCAGAATGCTCATTGAAGACAACACATGTGAACTAATCTCCACTCTCATAAGAAATTTACGTGGTAGTGGAAATAAGTACAGTGTCATTTGCAGTATGGCAATGTTTATCCTGAAACTGAGTATTTTGGAATAGACTTCAGTCTTCTGGGAAAAACTTTCAAAAGCTGTTGATGTTCTAATTTCTGAAGGTTTCAGAGTGTAGTTGTGGAGTCTTGCATGGCAACTGAGTATATGGCAACTAAATGTCTTTACTGCTGTATCTTTCCCAGCAAGCAAGAAAATACATATTTGTATATTTCTAGTTTGTTTTAGGAATCCTCATACATTGATAATTTTTTCTGCTTTAATTACATTCAGTATATCTGCCATGCACAGCTTCATTTCACAAGAGAAACTGCTGGTTTGCTATTTCAGGCCCAAAACCATAAGGCTTAAACACATTTAAAATGATCACATTTATTTAAAGGGGAATGGATGAGCATTACCTCCAATATGTTTGTTTTGTTTTTTTCTTTGAAGGTGGTTCTTCCAATGGTGGGACATAGTATCAAGTATCCCAGTAATAAAGTTGGACAATGGTACCATGAAAGACTTTCTAAGGATGAGCTGGAGTTGTGCAAATTCAGAGTGTCTCCATTACAGCTGAATATACCTGGATGCTACAGACTCATTTTGAAAAATGTTCAGAATCTCTCATATTTTTTGGAAGGTAGTGAAAAAGAGACCAAAATTGAGGACAACCATCTGAATGATTTAAAAGTCTCTCTTCATATATCATTTGACCTTGATCCTTCATGTTATGCAACAGTCTGTCTGAGAGAAATAATGAAATGTGACTTTTAAGATTCCACTTAATGAAAGATTGCAGGAATATTGTACAATGTTGATATTTTACATGTAATGCCAAGAACATAGGGGAGAATAACAGGTTCATGAACAGGAAAAATCTGTAGATTGAGATTCATACAGATTAGGGAAAAAAACTTTACCAAATTCCTTTGGAATGTTTCAAAAACATTCCAAAGTCTAAATGCATTGAATGCATTGGAATAAAACTCTGTTACACCAGGCAGGTCTAACAGAACTTAAAGAAACCATGGGCAGCCAGCATGAATTTCCTATTTGCATAGACATCTGGCTTGCAAAGTTAGGTCCTGGAAAAGTATTTGCAGCAAACAAATGTATCTTGTAATTTATAGTATTTTTTAAAATGTTTTATACTAAATGCTGTTCAAGCAAGAATGTTACAAGTTTACAGCCTAAAGGTTTCTAACTGAAAAGTTGTTGTACTGAGGTTTGCTAAATATATTGTGTTTTCATTGTGTTCAGGTACTTAGTCTTAAAAGTCCTGAGTCAACAGTGACAAGTTGTCTGTTGCTTTATCAGACATTTGATGAATGCCCCAAATTAAGTTAATGTTGACGATGCCAAGATTCAGTAGTGCATAGCTGGTAGTGCCTATTTCAATAAGCTCTTCAAGATCAGGCGAGTACTTGACATCACTGAAAAAACATTTATAATAAAACCAAAACCGTGTAACACTGTTTACAGGATGCAAACTCTGTTCCTGTTACTGTGAAGCCTTATGGTAGCACAAAAAAAATATTAACCAACTTTGGATAAAAATCTTTTCTATTTTCTTCTTGATTAAGAAAAAAAAAGGCAGTTAACTGTGATAAAACGAGTGAATTTGTGAAAAAGGGGAGAACAAAAAACCATCATTTACCTTGTCTGCCACTATACTACGATATTTGTGAAACCAAGTTAGGACAGTGGGGTTTGGGTGGGTGGACAGCCAGATGAGTAAAAATGTGATTGGATGACGAGGCTCGGAGAGGAGTGGTTAATGGGTCACACCTTCCCAGTGAGTGTCACTGGGGTGTCTTCTGGGCCCCGTCCTGCTTCGTGTCTTTGTCAGTAGTTTGGAGGAGTGGCTAGAATTCACCTTCATTGAATCTGCAGATGACACCAAATAAAGGGAACAAAAGGATGATATTCTGGAGGGTCAGGCTGCTGTTCAGGGCAGCCTAGACCTGCTGAAGGAAGAGGCCAACAGGAACTGTATGACACTCAATAAGGACAAATGTGAAGTGCTGCCTGTGGGAAGGTGTTGGTGATTATGGCACGGACTCAGACCAGCAGGGAATCTGAATAGTTTATTCAAAGAAAAGAGCTGGTTTTATAGACTTACACGACTTATCACACATTGCCATGTCAGCAGCACACCTTCTGAATGTCCTTCTATTGGGTCACTGGCCTGTCAGCTTCCAGCAGGCTGCTCCCCCCAGGGTCCAGTAGAGACCAGCCTTTTGGTGCTGCCACGTGCTCCTTTGTCTTGTCATGGCACTCCGCAGGCACATCCCACAGCCTGCAGTGCAATTCCATCCCATCTCTTCCCACAGGAAGAAAGCACCAGTGCAGCAGCCCAACCTGCAGAGCAGCTCTGCAGGAGTGGCCCCAGGGACCTGGTGGGCAGTGGAACATTGGCCCTGTTCAGCTCTGTTCCTTGGCAGCAAGAATGGCCAACAGCCTCCTGGAATAGGTTAGCAGCCAATAGATCATGGGAAGGTATTACATCCCAATTTTCAGCACTTGTTCAACCACATTTAACTTTTGCATTCAGTTTTGGTCCCCAGCACAAGCAAAACATACAAGAACTGGACCAAGTTAAGCAAAGGGCCCCTGAGCTATTAGTGCACTGGAGCCCTTGTCGTTTGAGGAGATGCTGAAGGAACTGGGCTTCATCAACTTGGAGAAGACATAGTTTGGGGGGGAATCAACAGCAGCTCACCAGTACCTATGAGGAGGTTAGCAAGAAGGCAGAGCCAAGATCTTTATAGTGTGTGTGGCAGGAGAACAAGAGAGGAGTCTAAATTGAAATGAGAGATGTAGAATGGTTAAAAGGAAGGACTTTTTACCTGTGAGGGCAGTCAGGCAGTGGAACAGGTTGCCCAGAGGCAGTGAAGTCTCCATGTGAGGAGGTTTGTAAGACCAAATGGGATAAAGCTCTTAGCAACTGTCCTGGTTTCAGCTAGGGTACAGTTATTTTCTTCTCAGTAGCTGTTACAGCACTGTGTTTTGGATTCAGAATGAGAATGGTATTGATAACACACTAATGATTTGGTTTTTTGCTAAGTTGTGTTTATCCTGAGTCAAGGGCTTTTTCCTTGTCTCATGGTCTGCCAATGAGGAGGTCACAAAGGAACCTGGGAGAGAGTGTAGCTGGGGCCAGTGACCCCAGCTGACCAAAGGGACATTCCACACCACAGAACATCATGCCCAGTATATGAACTGAGGGGAGTTACCTGGAAGAGGAGCCGATCTGGGTTCGGGAAAGGAGGTCTGGCATCAAACAGAGGGTGGTGAGCAATTGCATTGAGCATCACATACTTTTTCCCTTTTTATTATCGTCGTTATTATTCTTGTTTTGTGGAGGCAGTTGAACTAGGGGCCAGAGACCTCTTCCAACCTGGGTTGCCTGTATCCTAACAGAGTATTGCAAGTGCTTATTCAATCTGTAGATGGCAGCATAACTTAAAGCTAAAGTGGGAAAGTCGTCTCATTTTTACTGAGCAAGAATTAATAATATTAATTGATTTCTGTTTGTGGCATCAGTTTTTCAGATGATGCTAACAGCTGAGTATCATAAATTTCCCAAGCTTGAGAATTATAGGAATAGGAAAAATAGAAATAAAGCTCACATAATTTCAATATTTGTATAAAACTGTGCAGCAATGAAGGATCCAGATAATTCTATACCTTAAAAAAGAGGATTACTCTGTAAGTCTGTATCAGTAATTCAAAATTTGATCCTTAGCTTTTATATGAAGAAATAGACTGTCATGTAAACAATAGCTACAGAGCCACTGCAGGTGTCTCACAATGCTTACTCTATTACAGTGCTTACTCCACACCTCAAGTTTATGGTATACAGGCAAAATGATGGAAAAATCCATTTCCCTGCCATGACCCAACTGAGACAGGTTTCTTCCCTCTTTGCTTTCAGTATCACCTTTTCTGTCTTCCACCTGCCCTTAAAAATGCCACCCTTCTGGAAAATTATTTTTAACTCAAATAATTTTGGTACCACCCAGTTCAAAAAGAGTTGTCCTGTCAGCACAGGCACGGTAAAGTGCTCCAGTGCAGACAGGAAGCTGCATGCAGTTACAATGAGCAGAAGAAATAAAGTGGCACTGAAGTTCTATTTAAGGAGACTATTGTGGTCATCGTCCATGTGGATGAAAAGAGCCTTGAAAACCATCTCATCACATACACCATTTGTATACAGAAGGTATTAAAAGTTGAGCATTGATTTGGAAAAATACAAAAGGTCAGACTAAAAGGTTTTTGACTGAAAGGCATGCTATTTCAAAATAAAAGATCAGAAGATGGTGTTAAAAGAGTTCCCTTATAATCGTTTTAGGCTCATTTGTCAGTACTTCTATTGAACGCTAAAATAACCCTAATCTTCTGAAGCAAATCATTCTTTCAGCAACTTTAAGGTGAAAGAGCTAATTATGTGTGCCCATAGGTTAAATTCCTAGAGTACAAATATTCTACCAGGGAAAAGTCAGGTTAGCTGTTAGAGTGTTTATGTGATAAACATCCTTCTTTATTTTATTTATTTGTAATTCATTCTCTTAATCCTAGCAGCTATTTTGCAGGAATGTGTACACGAACAGCTGAATTCAGAGAGTTTTGTATGAGTGCAATACTCAGCTTCCTAAGTATAATCTATATAAGCAAAACATCTGCACCCCTGCATTTAGAAAATAAGATTATCATCGTGCACTGATCTGAATTTAAGGAAAAGATTCGTGTGTTAGTCATCTCTCATTTTACTAAGCACTTCTATTTCTACCATCCTTTTCTGATAATCCTTAAATCAATTTGCTAATACTAATGAAGAGGGGTTCCTGATTCTGTTCCTAACAAAAGGGGTTTTAAGTTCAGTGACCAGTTGATTTTTTTCAGCACAGATGATAGATAATTGGGCATTTGAATGGGAGAAATGCAAATGTTCTTAATCTGTGAAATCCTGTTTCTTTCAATTCCCTACAAATTTGACAACTAGTGTGATCCTCAATAGGAATGTACAAATTTTCAGATCTTTCAGAAGGAGATGGCTTAAAATTACATTCCTGTCATGAAGGCAGTTCAGAAGCCAGGTAGATGTGTGATTATTGGCCCAGCTCACTCATTAAAACTCTATTAACTCCTCTCCTAGTACCAGTTCCTGTCAGCTGGTGATTTGACCTCCTACACCCTGCTGATGAGCACAAACTTCCTTTCCTTTCTCTTACAGAACTTCTGCCCATAATAGGTACTCAAGGGAACAAGCTGAGAAACTATTAACACTTTCCTTTCTTTCAGTGTGAGGTCATGCCTTGCAGTGCATTGGTTCAGATCTAGATTCCTTCTAGAGGAAATAAAACCAGAAGGTGAGCTCCAGCTGCAGGCCAAACATATTCATGTCCAGATGGAGAAACAGGGATCCAAATGAGAGCTTGGTCATTTGGAGAGTCTCAAATCCAACACATGGGTATGTTCTGTTGAGGAGCCTGGACAACATTTAGTTCAGAGCAAAACCACTGAACCAAATGTTGTGTAAGTACAGGGATTTCAATGCTCCACTATGTTCATCTGTTTCTGTCACACTAAAAAGCTTTCTCATGTAGACATCGTCTGGGAATGTTGTGTTTGCAAGGAAGGCAGAATCAATTAAAAATCAGATGTTCACACCATCTGAAGCTATTTTATTCTGCTTAGCAGAAGTCAGTCTTTTATATTACAGCAGTTTAAATGTATTTTCAGCTTATATAAAAGTGCTTCTTCCTGCTTAGAACAGTAAGGTTTTTAATTAGCTTTAGAAATAACTGATTTAAAAAATTGATTCTGTCTTTCAGAATGTTCCTGCAGTTAAAAACCATGGGCTCCTTCTCCCACACCCAACAAAAGGCACTGGTCTTTTTACCTTCCTATCTCTACTGAGTTTCATGAAATCTGTGTTGAGCTCATAAGCAAAGTTTCAGAACTCTTTATAGAGAGAACTCTAATAATATGTATCCAAACCGTTCACTTGTGAAAGCACAACAGGAATAATTTCATGATTTTGTATTGACATTATGTAGAAACAAACACATGGAATTAAACTAAATTTGGATTTAGTGCTCCACAACAGCAATGTTTTGGGTCAAGGCTCAGTCTTGTACATCAGCTTGTCTCCAGTGATTCCTTTAAGTGGACACGTAGGAAAGGTCAAAGCTATGTATGATATTTATCCTCTAACTATTTTAAGTTCAAGTGATTTCCTGATCCTGAGTGGTGTTATTTTACAACTCTTAATGCATTTCTTTCCCAAGTATTTCTTCTCTTCCCTTGACTACGTTCAACCTCTTCCCAGGGTTACATGTGTACTACCTATTGTATTAAGATCTATTTTTTTGTTTTTAGAACTGCTTCCTTCTGGCTTCATTTGATCATCCTTGCCTCCTACATTTCAATTCAAGGGATAGTAAGGAGTTCATCCCTATCCATCCCCTTGGTATCCAGCCATATGTATATGGGTACATATGGGTATGCTTCACAAATGTATCTCCTAAATGAGGTGCTTAGCACAGCTGTGCAGCTGTGCAGTCTCTGCTCCTATGGAGGCTGTTCCATACTTACAATGTTTGTTGTCCTTCTGTTAACTTTTACTGGTTTTTAATATACCCTTTTGGAGATGAGTGATCTAGAACTGGAAATAGTTAAGGATGTATTTTATTTAATCCTAATTTTGCTCCTAAAGGTCTGATAAAACTTGCCAGAAGACATGAAGTTGCTCCTTGGAGCAATATGCACACCTTCCATCCACCCTCAGCACAGGTTAAAATGATTGGGGAAGGCAATACTTACCTTCACCCTAACCTGCCAGTGGATACATCAGATGCTGCATTAAGCCAGGCACTTTTGGTCTTTGGTTTTCATCCCACGTCCCTGGGATACATAGCTCAGATGACAGCTATCCCACAAAGGCAGCTAAAAAGGCATGGTTTTTTTCCTGTGGGAAAGGAGTTTCACAAAGGAGACACGGAGTCTTTCTTCTAGGAGACAGAATGTACTTCAGATTCTGCACTGAATTTCTCTGGGTCCTGAGGGCACCTGCAACCCTGATTAGTCCTGACACTCCTTGTGCCAAATTCCCCCTCTCCTGCCCATGGAGTTCTGCCTGTTGCCGGGGGCTGGGTCTGGCCCAGTGCCCCCTGGCCACCCTGTCTGTGTCTGTGGCAGTGGAACAGGCTCTGGCCATGGCATGGCTGCCTGCCAGACAAGAGAGTTTCTCCTTCAAACTCAAGTTTTAACATGCATCATTTATGATACACGCTGCAACCAGACCATATAATTAATCCCAACACTTCCTTTAGAAGCCACTTTCTTTTACACCTTGCAAATAATGCTTTTTAGCTAAATGGTGGACAAATTATTAAACTGTATTACTTAAAAAATCCTGAAAAACTACAGGGCGGAGTTCACCATCTCACACTGTCAGTAAGCCCTAAATCTTGGCTAGACACCTGGTACAGATAGTACTTCTCTCCTACCAGCATGTCCAAGGCAAAGAGTAGTTTTCTGTTTCACAACATTTTCACATAAACACACACTCAGACATTTTAGTAATGCCTTAAGCAGCCCATCAGTTGCTTATTGTCCCAGAACAATGTATGATATAATGTTACTGTGAATGAACTCTTGTCTATTTGGTTTTTTGAAGGGGAAAAAAAATATACTCCATCAAATTACAAAGCTCTCTTAAAGATCAAGGGTCCTCTACCTCCCCTTTACTCAGAGAGCTTCTCACAGCAAAGCTAGGGAAGTATATCTTGGGATGTGTAGAGCAAAAGAAAATTTTCTGGATAAAAAGAAACCTTTGGGCTGGATGCTTTCAACAACTGTTTTAAGAGAAGTGTAAAGGAGAGATGATTTTGGAGGTTGGGATGACTGCTATATGAGAAGGGGTTATTGGTAAGATTGATACTCTGTGGAATGGTGTTGGGAAAGGCAGAAATGGAGAGAGAGATATGATCTGAGAAAGAAACAATGCTTGTAAAAAGAATGCAAGTCGGTAAGAGATAAGAAACTGTATCTGTGTAAATTGTCATCACCCCATTGCACTCAATATTTCTCAGTGTATTTTCAGTGTATCAGTTCAGAGTGTGACTTGTACTCACCCACGATTGCATTCGCTTGAGAGAAGGAAACCAGTCAGTTTCTGAAATAGCAGTTCTCTTAAAAGCTGGGTGGAGATCCTTGTCAGCTTGACTGGCAGGAGCCAGCTGAGATACTTCAGGGAATATATAGTGCAGTGGGGTGTGGGCTGTCAAGGAACATGCTGATTAAAGGGCAGTTTAAAATAAAAGGAGGAAAAGCATGATTTGGGACTATCTCACAGCAGACTCAATGTGATTATAGTATTCAAACATTTTATTTTATGCTCCTTGTTTTCGAAAGAAACCAAAGATTGTGTTCTGCTATTAATTTATAGCTGCTTTTTTAGTATTTTTTAATCAGTAAATAGGAGAAAAAACATTATATATCAACCTTCCCCCTTCTTTCCACATCATGCATTTTTATGTTTACTCTTTTATTTTACCCTAACTTCTTAATTTCACCTTTTATTTGAAGCCATTCCTCCCTTTGATGCTGAGAACCATCCTATGCAGCAAATAACTTGTGCCCCACTAAGCCAGAACTGTGATCTTTTAATGTTAACCATTCCAGTCAGAGGACCTGCCATGGTCCTTCAGTGCCAATCCCTGCCCTGGGGACTGCCATTCAGCTTTGCGTAGCTGTACTGGCATTTCTTTCCCATCTTGCTGGTGCAGAAAGAGCTGTGTGAAGTAAAACTAGAGGACAGAGGTTCAGTTTCACTGTAGGGACATAGGTTCAGAAAGCCACTGCCTCATTTTTTGATTGAGCTCAGCCCTTCAACACTTGAGAGCTCTCCAACACGGGCTCAAGAGTGTCAGACAGCAAGAAGAGACCCGGCCGCACCCAGAGCTTGTCCTACTTGAATTTACCCAACAAAGACCTTGGCAAACAGAAGAAAAATAGGCTTGCAGAAGGCTGGTATATTGTCTTTGGCAAAGCAGCTGGCCTACAGCTGATACTTTTTCTCTGAGGACCTTTTTGATGCTCAATCTGTTCAGGAACTGTGAAGTGATTTGTTATCTTCAAAGGACAGGTTTGTCTTTAGTGCTTTTAAGGCTTAGTTGAGCAAACAGATGAAGTGCTATTCCTAAAATGCAGTAAAATCTGGTGCTCTGTTCAGAATCTATAAAATTCTAATGAATTGAAAAATGAGAATCAGGTGAATGTGAAAACTTTTCATCCTTGAAAACTTTTCCCTCCTGCCCCATATATTAAAGCAATGCAGATGTAGAAGGTAAATCTCTGTGTGGTGCAACTATGTTTTATGCTGTGGTCTCTTAAGCTAACATCAGGAAACAATTGTAAAAATACTATAGCAAAGGTATTTGCTTTGTCACATGCAGTGTTTGCTTTTTAACATAATTTTCTTCCAATTTTATAATGCTGAGAAATGATACACGAAAAGAAGTGATTAGCATTTCTGCTGTCAGAACTTCAGCTGTCACTGGTATTTACTAGCTTCTTTTATGTTCTTCACTGTAATATATGAGCAATTTTCTGTGCCTTGTAACACTCCTGTTTTCAGAGAGATATTTGTGCAGGTAGAACAATTCATAATTCAGTTTATTATCAGCATAATTTTCCACCTGAGGTAAGAACATCACAAGAAATTTGATACTAGGATTTAGATTGCTTTTAGGCATTAGACGATTTCCAGCCTGTCATATTTTTAACAATTGAGTAAAGCATAAAATAGCATATTGTGATGAAGTTCTTGTTGAAAGACCATCATGTGGCTGTGAAGGAATGTTGAGGTAAAATCAGAGCCAGACAGACAAATTCACGAAAAGTATGTGTGTGGGAAGGGCATTTGATTTTACATGCCACAGAGTCTAACCACAAAGGTTATCAGAGAGACCCGTGTAGGCACAAAGTGCACTGGAAAAAGGTGTTGAGTCAAAAGAATTGCTACTTTCCATCGATACACATATGAAGGAGAAACTGTGAAGATTGTGTCACATTCCTGGTGCTCTGTGTTTTAAAGGCACATGCTTGTTATAAAATAATTCAATATGCATTCCTTATTCCTAGAACATCAGATTGACACAATTCATACAAGTCAGATTCCAGTAGAGGCTGCTCATACAGGCACTCATGTGCATGCACACTTCCGAGGATCTCTCTGACCTATCTCTGGTTACCCAGAACATCTGAGGCAGAAGGACTTTTCCAGGGCTCTTTGTTAGCTCTTCTTGGCAAGATCTCTGCATTAGATCCCTACATTCACGTGGAGCTGCTTATCTCAGCTGCAGACAGATCATTCTACTGGAGTGTAACAATTTGCATGACAGTAGTAATAGGAATCAGAATGTGGGCATAACTTCCTGCTGTTTTTGCCTTTTAATGGCTTAATTATCTGTTTAAAAACAGAGTCATATAGAGTTGAAATAAAAACAAATCTGTATTAATAGACTCTTAAAATGAATATGCTTCTTTTCAGGGTTCACAATTAGTACATGATACAACTTTATTCCATGGATGTTTCTTTTGTATATCTTAGTAAGCACAATAGACTAAACAGAATTTACTAGATTTACTAGATTATTCTGGTACATTTTAGTGGGAAATGTGCAAAAGACTATCTTAAGGGATTTTAGATACAATATAATTTAATGGATAAAGGGTGAGTTTCCAGGGCAAAAACCTAGTAGGAATAGCAATAAAGAAAATAGTGAATACTTCCCTTTAAATGCTGAGGCATTCCTGATATTTCAGAACTGCTCCTGAAAATCAGGCCTGCCTGAAAGCCGTACATGAAGCTGACTGCAGAGACCTCCCAAAGGAAAAGAAGGCTTGGATGTTCTAGATGCTTTAGAGTAGAGCCAAGCTCTCTTTTACCTAGTTCACGAAGGTCAGGATATTCTGAGCCAAGCACACTTACAGCCCCATCCTCCAGCAGATACCCTGAGGCTGGCTTTTTCTAAGCAGTTTTAATGTTCTCAGCCAAGCTACAACAGAGTCCACAGTAAATAATGGGGGCAGTCCAGGCGTGGCTTTCCCACCCTTCAGCTTGCTCTTAATCCTGCTGTGTATGTAGAGAGGTTATGTGTGGACATAACTTGCAATTCCACATTAAAGAATTTCTGGGGTCTGTGCCTACTTTTCTTAAAACCTTAGGAAATTGCTGGCTAGAAAGTGCATAAAAGAATATTATGGTAGCAAGAAGAAAGATACTGAAACTGAGATTCCCTGTGCAACCTCAATTCAATCTTCTTCTGTGTTGCTGTTATTATACAGCCCTTTATTAATTATTTTCCCACAGGAAATGTGAAGGATGGATAGAGTTCTGAGGAAGACTAAGAATTGTGTAGTGAAAGAGGCTTTGTGTTGTGATCTGTTCTTATGATGGAGGGATCCATAGAGAAAGGAAAAATGGTCTTTTGTTTCAGACAGTTGAATACAGAATTGTAAAATGTGGAATTGCAGCAGCTGAGTTCTGTGGGACTAGATTCTGTGCTTGCCTCCAGTATAAAATTCCTATGCAGCATTTTTCAAGGCATTTACCCACAGATTTTTTACAAATGTGTAAATCACTTTTAAGGAAAGCTTTTTTGAGACCATATTTTCTGCAAAGTGTGAGCCATGAACTGAAATTGAAAGTAACAATACCCTGAATTTCCTTTTTTTTGAAAATTCAATGCTAAGGATCAGATTTTTCACCTAAATTAAATGGAGAATGTTTCCTTTAATTTCTGTCCCCCCATTTGGAGATAAATTATTCTTTCATTTTCTAAAGTGTTTGAGAAAAAAATATTTACTGTTTGTGAGGCGTGTATGGTGCTATAATATAATGAAATGTTCATAAGGAAATCAAAACGTCTCTTCAGAGCAGGGTTTTAACTCTTGCACTGAATGCTGAATGTCAAAAGATGCTTTCCATACCTGCCTGTCTGATGTTAATGGCTGTTCTATCCCTTGGGTGAGACTGACCCATAGGAACAGAGTATATAACAATATTATTAAAGTTATTTCCTAATACATTGTCACAGTGGCATTTGGTGGCATTTTCTAACACTGAATGCTTGACCTTGAGATTTTCTGAATAAGCACTGATAGTCACAGTATCTTAACTTATAAATAAAACATCCTGAGGCATCTAAATAGTGCAACTCTTTTGCGTATATGATCTCTTTTCAGCAGTAGCCCCAAAGATGTATTTTATTTTGATTGAACAAGCATTTGTTGTTCAGAAGTAGTCTGAGAACCTGATCTAGTCACCACTGATGTCAGTGTTAAGTATCACAAAAGGTGATGGAGCTGGCTGTTATGATGTGGCCCTCAGGTCACAGTTTAATTTGTCTGAATGTATATAGTAAGTATCTCAGACAAAGAAACATGCAGTCATAAGATGGTAACATTCATTTGCTTTTTGAGCACAAAGTCCAACAAATACGCTGAACTCTCTGTATTTTTCCATTGTTCTCTAATTTTATAGCCACCTGCAATATCTGTTTAGATGTGCTTTAAATTGTGAGAGATAATTGAATGAAAGTGACAGAAGCAATGGGAGCTAAATGCAGAGTTCTGAAGGTAAAAACACTCTGCCCTTGCCCTTTTGATCCAAACTCTGTCATTGTCAAGCAGAAGGTGATTCAAGAGAATAAGAACTACTGATTTAACTAAATTAAAAGATAAAATGAAATAGCAGGTGAGGAAACTTCCATCAGTATGGAAACAATGCCATCCCTTGTATGTACACTACAGCTGTCTAAATCTCCAAATGAAGGTATTAACTCAGATCAAAGATATTCATACAAATGGAAAGGGAAGGCCAAAACTCATAGTAATAAAGCAGGTAACTATAGGCATTGACAGCACAATGGTTTGCATTTAAATCAGCAATAGCACTGGTATCCTGTTTCTGGGGGCTATAGCACCTTTCTTTCAAAAGGACTTTCTGAAATATCCAGAAATGAATTGTCTCAAGTAGTTGAACCACTGGAAGGCTGACATAAGGGTGCAGCACCCAGCCTGCAGCAGTGTGTCAGGTTGCCCTGCTGTAGCCTTCTTTGAAACCCATCCTCTTCTGTGAGAAACACAAAGGATGAACAGCAGGCTTTGCAGCGGGACTTAGCAGATGCATGCTCCTGAGCATTAGTGCTGTGACCTTTGGCAGCTCTCCTAAATATCTCGCTGTGCCCAGCATTTAGTCTTTTAGCACCTGTGTTTCCTTCTCTTCTTCTGTGTTTTGGAGGTAAGCCTCCAGAAAAAAAAAAAAAAAAGAGTGTCTGTTCTCTCTTCACAATGAGGAAAAGATGGGATATAGAATCAATATAAAACTTCACTCCATTTAGCATTAAGAACTGTTCAAGGCACAAACACCCTGATTTGCATAAGGTGGTTATTTTGAAGAGGAAAGTCAACCTAACAGTAGCTGCCAGTGAAAAGGAAGAAAAAGGAGAGAAAAGGCAGACAAAATATTGAATACCAGCCTGGTGGTCAATGAACCTGTTGTCAGTTCTCTGGTTTGTGTGCAGCTAGATCTGCAGATAACTGCAACTTTTTGAAGGAGAAGGAAATAGTGGCTGACTGAGCAAGCCCCTGATTCAAAAGTGAATGATGCAGTAAACTGTGCAGCTTAATGTAGGTGACTCAGAAGATAAAGATTGACTGGTGCTTGATAATTTACTTTGTTAATGCAAAGTATTTCTTATGTGATGGATAGCCTTGAATTCATTTGATAATAAATTGATACTATTTTCAATTTTTTAATTATTAAGATTAATACAGATGATAGCGAGCAGTGTGGGACTGCACAACACAGAGAAGTACCTGAATGAGCCCTTGGAGCACCATATGCCCTGCCTGAGGACAATTAAAGACCTCAAAATGAGGTCCATGGAATGCAAAACTAGAGGTGTTTTGAAGATCCATGTCCTTTGGTACTTTGGTACCTGAATTGGGGCTGTAAGGTGAAATTTACTGGGCTGGAATTTGTTGTCTGTACTCTGTGTAACTTCTTTCATAATGGTTTCTATGTGGTTTCTTTAAAACTCATGGAGCAGCCATTCCTTTCCTTAACACACTTGCAGAAGACAAAGAACTGACCTGATATATTTGTCCTCAACTTCAGAGCATTCAGTTCCAGAATTCCCTTCTCCTAATTACTGTGGGGTGGATTTATCCTCTATTTCTTTGTGAAAACGTGTCACTCTGCTAATTAAGAATTCACAATTCATTGTAGTAATAGATGGCAGCAAGAGTGAGCACAGTTTTTCAGACTGATGATAAGATATTCATCTGGAAGAGGATACCTGCTAAAAAGTTTGCTTATGAATTTCACTCAGGGATTATTTAATTACAAACAAAATTTATTATCTTATGGACAGTGTGGGAAATGAAGCAAGGGGATGGGAACTATCAGACTAAGGGCAGGTCACTGGTTTGATGACTTGGTTACCCGCAATGATGGGAATGGACTGGTTTATCATCCAAGAGGATTAAAAAGAGACAAAATAATGCAAAAGAAAATGTAGAAAGTAAACTTCGGAATAAAAAATAAATCATCGTCTGGTCAGAAAGATGTTAGAAGTCAGTTTTCTTTGGCATTTACTTAATGTGAACCCATTACTTTGTGGAGGGAGTAGGCGTAGGTTAAAGGCTAGTGAGTTCTATTCCCATGTAAACTTAAAGCAAGACAATAGAAATCACGTATTACAATTTTTTTATTAGCACAAAGCCCTTCTTAATTTTATGACAATGGCCATGCTGTTGCATTATTGGAAGAATTTTTCTTTCTAAGTATTGGGCTTCCAGTGCCTGGCACTCCAATATCAGGGCATCAGGGCACAGTTCAGCCAGGCTAAGCCCAAAACAAAGACATACTTCTACAGAAGCTCTTTTGACCCTGTCTTCCTGCCAGTGCTGCAGTAGGTAGTTGATAAAAGGTCTGGCTTCATAGCTAAACTCAGCCTTCAGCTTTGGCTTTGTTATCACCCTTATCCAGACAACATGTTTGAGAAACTATTAGGAAGTCGTCCCAGCATCCATCAAGGAAATGTGTATTAACTCAGCAGTCTGAAAACTTGAGCACAACAAAGATGATTATGTCCTCTTATGTCTGAATTTGAATTCTAGGATCTGGCTCTGAAAGACTACATTTGCATCTGAGGTTTTGCACTGTAAAGTACAAAGGTTCCTAGAGAAGTTACTTGAGTAAAAATGTATGGTAAGAATACATAGCAAAAGACTGATACTGCTGAAATGATAAATAGATAGAGGGATATTACACTGCTGCTGAGGACATGGAATGAGATTTCTAGATTGCAAGATACAGCAAGTATGTACTTCAAACAACCACCCACGGAGCTGCGATGTTTGTGCAGAACGTGACCTGCTTGTGAGGCAATTTCTTGTAACAGTTTTGGATTTAATTAGGAGTGCAAAGAACAGCTGAAAGATTTGCACACAGAAACTACTGCAGCAGAAATAGAATGGAAAATAAAAATAGAATTATTTTAAAACATGGAAATCTTGGAAAGATTAATACTATGAGATAGCAGAGATCATGAGCAAATATTGCAGGCAGCTGCAAAGAAAAGGGATTTCTAAATCAGAAACCGGGGAAATGCATTCTAATTCTGCAAAACTGGAGAGAGTTTCAGTCAGTTTACTTTCATGATGTCAAGATTAATGTATTTTTTGTATCCATAAAACCTCACAGAAACTACCCATTTTGATAGCTCAGATTACAACAGATGTCTACACCGGGGCAGAAATTTATGCTTGACCTTTATGTCTGATTGAGAGGATTGTTCTTAGCTTAAGTCTTGATTTGCTCTCATGGCAGTAATCTTGAAGTCAGTGTGGACTTAGACCATTTTTTTCCTCTCCAAAACCCTCCCTTTGAATGAATTTCCTCTCTCACAAACTTCAGAAAGTTGATTAAACATGATAATCCTTCTGTATCTCTTTCCTTACAGTTACCCTCCATTATTTTTGTCCCATAATTTTTTCTTTTTGTTGTCCTCGAATTCTTGGTCTGTAAATGTCAGTGGATTAAGAATGCTTAAATGAGAGAGTTTTATGCCTTCAGGAAATAGTTTTTTATCTACTGTGAAAGCACACAATAGCCTTCCTCACCAAAATGTATGAAAGAGGACAATGAATCTTCAGAATATTTATATATTCCTGTAGCGTAAACTGTTCGGGTTATATGTGTAATGTCTTTTGAGAGACGATGAGGTTGTCCCTAATCAGAATCTCTAATTTGCAAAATCTTTTTTTTGTGACATAGTGGAGAAGGGCGAACATCTGGGAACATGATCAGCCTTGGATGCCAAAGCATGCCCTTAACCCCTGCTGCAGGTACTTGCCTGCATCATACCTGTGATTGCTTTTCTCTTCCAGGCCTCCCACATGGGAATGTGCTCTATCTTCTTCCAGTTTGTCATGCTACGGCAGGAATGTTGCACAAGATGTGCTGCCACATAGTTCAGTTGAGAAATACCCAACTGGTAGCAAAATGCTGAAAGATGCTGCCCATGTACCCATGCTTCCGTAATCACTGAAAACTGGTGACAGATCCTCTTTCTAGGTAAGGTGAAGGAAAACAAGAAAAAAGGTCTTTTTTTTCTCAGACAGAATGACTTTGAGTGAATTTGCTGGAATTAGTTTTCTTTTATATGTAATGACTTTCCGATAATTTTTTTTTCTGCAGTTCTCTGTCTAAAATGTCAAGGATTTTTTGCTCTTTAAAAATTTTCTCTGGATTTTTAATTTTAGTAAAATGGTATGGAAAGATGATTATATCAGAAGAGAAATCAAAGTTCCAGAAACTGGTCATACAGATTTGTTGATAAAAATATTTCATAATTGTATCAGAAACATTATGAAAATTTTCTTAAATGACCACTATTAATGAATTGATTTCTTCAATGACCAGCACACTAAAGATGCCAAAATCAGTGGAAGAATGTTTTCAGTCATTTTGATGATAAACAAAATTAGAATATCTATGTTTTCCCTACTGTGACCGATTATGTTAGTGACTGAAACAACAGTAAATATTCATGATGAAATTATATTAAATGATCTTATGGGAACTACATTTTCTGCTGTAATATAGTTCTTGCAAAACCACTTTTTAATACATTGTGACTTTGGCGTATTAAGCCTTAGAAGATCTATTGGTTCTATTAAATCAGTTTCTGAAGTGCCCCTAAAAGTTCTCTCCAATTTAGGAACAATGTCATCTAGAAATTTTGCATTTTTCTTAAACTCTGTTTAGAAAGACACTGAAAAAGACCTGACATGAGCAAAATACTTTTTAAAATCTGCCTTCTTTTCCATATGAGGCATTGGATGGTTAAAGATAATCACTCATCACTCATCTTTGCTTAGTCAAAAGGTCAGGACAATAATTCTGCATACATTTAAGGCCAGGAGGAGTGACCAAGGCTCCACACTTGGCATCTAGAACATTCATAGGGCAGTATAGGAGCTGTGAATTCTCTTCCTATTGCCAAGAACAATGTACAGCTTTCATTCACAACAACACTGAAACCATGACAAATTAGACCCCAGGCTCATCTAGCCCCATAGCCTACCTCCAAAAGTAGCAGGTGCCCAAGGAGATTAGAAACAGGCTAGGAATGCAGTAGTAACTCCCCAGAATATTTTCCTGCCCTCCAATTTGTGGGTCAGGGTACCACTTGTCAAAGATACCTTTTTCTTCATTTGCCTCAATTGAGATGTGTTTCCTTTAATCACTATCCCCGGAGAAGTTGGAGACTTTTATCAGCAGCAACATCGTGTGGCACCAAGTCCTCCAGCTCCACACAGCAGTGAGCAGTGTGAAGAATGAACTCCTTGTTTGCTGTGAGCCTCTCTCCTTCATTTGAGGCCTCGTAGTTCTGTACTAGAAAAAGCAGCAGTCATTCCCTATTCACCTTATCCAGGCCTCCTAAAGTTTTGTAGCCCACATCCATATCACTCCTTGGTCATATCCAGTCTGAAAGTTTTTGTCTGCCGAGTTGTTTCCCATAGGAAAGTTGTTCAACAGCTTTGAAGATCTTTGTTATTCTTCTATGACCTTTTCTTATTTCAGTTTAGTCTGAGCAGAGCTAATTGTCTTTGATTGGCTTTGAATCGTCAAGAAAACAAAAATTTGCTGTTGTTATTCACTGCAGATCTAAATATCTAAGAACAAAGGAGTTCTACTCCCTTTTCCTGCCTTTCCATATAGGCTTTCAGCTTTCATTGTTGTTATAAAAAATAATTAGTTTCTCTCTAACCAGTAAAAAAAAGAAATACAGTTGGTATTTACAACTGCTTCTCAGTTATCCATTCCAGAAGAAGTCAGCTGTTGCCAATAATAAAACATCTTAATGTACTTTTATTATGTTTCAAGTTATATATTTTACTTTATTGCGATAACATTTACTAATCAGAATTAAAATAGTGCTAAAATCAGCAAAAAATTAATACAGTAAAACAATATGCAATAGCAGAAAAAGTTCTTGAATCCCGAACATGTTTTTCTGTATTTCAGCAGAAATGAACCTAATTTTTCCAATGTCCTTCTTGGAAGGCTGTAACCCATCATTTTTAAGATTCTGCATCAGGATGCCATATAGAAGGCCATGAACCTCCTCCTTACGGCCTTATTTTTTTTTAATTCTTAAAAAATTCCTAGCTCCCCTTCCCTACTTGTATAAGAAGCACCAGAGTGGAGTCTCTGGAGTGTCCATCGTGCAGCTGGGGCTAAGGGCCTGGAAAACAGGCAGTAGTGGGATGGGGGCACCACTTTGCAGGTTTTGATGTTGCTCTGCATTGCCTCTGAGAGAACCAAGGGCCCAACTCACCACCCTGAATTACACTCTGGGAGACAGATGCTGAAACCCAGTGTTGGCAAAGTTAGCAGCTGAGAAGTTTTCACACAGTTCAGTGCCCAGGTTCCTTTTTGGATCTAGCTCTCTCGTAGCATGTAGAGTGCAGGGTAACAGTTACCACATTCATCCACAGAAGCTTTGATGTATGCCTTGCATCCTGCTTAGGAAAGGATAGGGAGTGGGAGGCTGCCTGGCCTTAAAGCCTTTCGAACTATGTCCATGTTTAACTCTTTTTTTGGTAAATGTTCCAGACATGAAACATCACCAAAACAAAACAAACAATAAAGACACTAAACAAACAACCAAAAAACCAACAAAAACACCCCCTCCCCCCAAAAAAAACCCACAGAACCCAAAGAACCCCCAAAAAACCTCTATCTTAAAAGACAGGATAAAAAGTTGCAAATTTTTATTTCAACAAATGAAGAATACTGGAAATCAAAGAACAGACTGAGTTTTGAGTAAAGTTAATGTTCTTTTCCACTGATACTGCCTTTAACTCTTGATATATATCATGCCTCTGAGGAAAGGTGGTATCGCAGCTGCTGGTAGTAATTATTAGATAAAGGTTGTAATTGTGTGCTTACTTTCCTCCCCCCTCCCTAAAAGGGTCTGATTGTTAAAACATTCTCTGAAGAAGCTGTTTCAAGCTTTTCTGCTATGCTAGACTTCATCTGTGGTGATTAGCAGCCTCTTTCCTTTGAAGATTTAGTGCAAGCAAACTATACTTCTATGACCTTTCATTTATGTTCTGAACTCTGAAAATTCTTGCTTGGCACAAAAGAAGAAATGCACACGCCAGCTTGACAAAAGGAAAAGAGCTGTATCAAACATAAATATATAAATCAGGAAGAAATTCTTTATCCTTGCCTATTTAGATATTCACTTTTTCTAGCCCAGGGAATATAATATATCTTTAGAAATTGCCATTCAGAGTTTGCCCTCACAGATGAGCCTTGGACATGACACATCAGAAATTTGTTTTCAGTTTGTGGCTCTGATTTAGATGTGCTGTAGAGCCTTGTCAAGTGACCAGTGACAAGAGTAATTGGTCCTAACAGAGATCAAAAGATTGACTTTTAAATCTGAGTGAGTCACTGTCAGGATGCTAATCTGAATTGGACTCTCTTTATAGGTGCAGATTCATCTTCTCATGACACAGACAGTTAGAATAGAGCAGATGAGTTGCCTTGTGACAGTACTTATTTATCTACAGCCTATATTCCCCATGGAGGGACTCCAAGGTGACAGGGTCCTACTTAGCATTGGCCTCTTAGAAATTAAACCCTTTGGTGAAGATTCTACTTGAAATCTCCCTGGTGCTACCTGTAAAAGTTATGATAGTACCTTTCTATACTCTGTTTGCTTTTTCTTTTCAAATAGGACAGTATTGGCAAAAAATGAATGTTTTATCATGTAAATTTGTGGTGCCTGCCATGGCGGAGGGTAGAGGGGAAACACAGATTCAGGCAGGGTTCTTACTTCTCAAAAAATACAAATAATAAGCCATGGCCACAGACTTTAATGGAAATAACATTTTCGAATATGATGCACCACAAAGACATTTGTAGTTTTGTTAAAGGGTACCAGAAAATATCACAATGCTCCAGAAAACAATCCTTGTCACTGAGAATTTTGCATACTGAACGTTTGGGAACCATAAAAGTTCATCAGTAAAATCTGTGTCCCTTTGGTTTTCTGCAGGCAGAAAGTTGACCTAACACCAAATGCATCACTGGAGAGTGGTTGCTGAAATTAGGTTTTTTTATTTCCACAATGCAATTAATGGAAATGTAGGAGAATTACTTGGCTGAAATGAGCTTACCTCTTGCCATAGGTAATCCATGTCCAGCTCTCTGAAAACGCACTACCACCTCTGATGGGTAACCAAAGTTATTCAGTAATTATTTCCCTTTTGGCAGAGCTTTGTTTATGGCAAAATATTTACAAATATCTACTTTGCTTTTCTAAGGTCTTGTTCAAGTGCCATAAGATGACACATATACTGAATCCCTTTCTGGTGCTTTTGTACAGTTGTTAGTGGATAATTTTTCCCATTAACCTGCGTAAGTCTTGTTTCCAATCTCCAGTGTTGGAATGAATTTAATTTTTCACAAGTACTTGTCAAAATAGTTTTATTTTCTCTCCTCTTTGGTGTTTTATAAATATTTCAAACTGCCTGGGGATACGCCTGTTGCTATCTACATTTTTCCTTATGGAGAGCCAGTTGAACAATACAGTTAATGAGTTTTCTTTGACACTATTCATAAATGGATAAATCATATAAATTAATTCCATCTGAACTGTCTCTCATCTAAGAGACAGCATAAGGCATAACTCAAAATATTTCTAGACAATTTTCACAATGAAGTTACTGAAGTTCAAACACTTCAGCTGTTTGCCTCCATTATAGAATTGAGTTTATCTGGTCCAGGCCAGTCCTGGTAGAACTAGTGCATGAGAACATGCAGGGAGGTTGGTTAGTGTGGTTTGATAGATAATATACCTTCCTCTCAACAACAGACATTGTCCTTTCTTTCCTAAAACTTCACTCTCAAAAAATAAAATGCTGTGGAATGATAATTGTGGTCTAGCTGGAAATGCTTGCTCATGATGTTGCAGCTGATGCAGAAACAGTAATTTTGAAAAAAAGAAGAGCTCTGGGAAAAGAATTTCACCTGGTAAGATGGAATTAGATTTTTTAAAAAGAGAAAAACAAAACCTCAAGACAGAGCTGGAGAAAGAGAGTATAGAGAAAAAAATTAACACTAATGTTCAGGAGTCCAGCAATATAGAAATGAAAGGAACAAAAGAATGAGTTAAAGGGAAAGCAGGACATAAAAATTAATGTGTAAATGTTTTGAAAGGCTTTTCAGAGGTAAGACATGGAAAAAAAAATACAAATTAATAAAGGAGATTGAACCATGTGTTCTGAGGTATTTAGAGATCAGTTTCATGCAACATGATGAAAGCATTTTATTTATAACTGCACACTCTGCCAACACTTAAATAAGTCTGAGCTTATTCCATCAATATCACTAGCTTTCCATGTAACAATTTTCAAATTATTAAAAGTCAGAAAAGTCAGATGACACCCCTGGAATCCCCTGGAATTCATGGGATATTCAGCCATATAAATTAAAAGCAGAATTCAGCAAAGTAAGTTGAGTCAGTGCAAGCAATAATAATTTTCTGTGCTATTTTGGGATTAGTGTCATAAAGACATGAGATTTGTTCAAACCTTACTCTGTGGTGTTACTTTCATCATCCTAAGGGGTATATATTTTTTTTTAAATCGTAAAAATACAAAAATAAACCCAAGTTTGACAATTTCTTTTAATTATGTTAGTAAAACAATCTAATATGCATTTAGTAGGTAAATGATATATGAATCAGTAGATAATTGATTTATGAATCAGTTCTTACCCAGCTAGTTATATACACTATATTTGAAGATATAAGCTATTTTTTTCTTCACATGTTTTAAAAATACTACTCATAAAAGATTTTCATGTGTGCTTTTCCTGTGTTTTTCTTTTGGGATCAATAGTGTCCTGAGGGTTACTATGCTCAATTTGTCTTTCTTTCTGGAGGTTGCTGCAGATCCTAGAGACCATCCCTCTGAAGTGCGAACAAAAGCAACACTTGAGCATATCCTTTCTAATTGAAACAAAACAGTGGGAAAGAAAATTCCAGGCTCTGGGACTGGGGTGAGAGGCTGGAGTGTAGAAAGAGTGTAAACTTCTCTTTATACTCTTTGATACACAGAACAGAGATAAATAAAGAGCAGCTATTGTCCAACAGATGTACTCTGAGCTAAGCCTCTATCAATCCAATAATCATTGCATTAATGAAGTGGGATAAAGAGATTGCCCCAAAAAAAGTGACATAAGTCACTTTTCCCAGCTCCCTAATAATTTCCTTCCTTGGTTTTCTTTTATTGTGGTGTCCCTATTATTAGATGCCAAAAGTTCAGAGGATTTGGCAGACTGCTGCTATCATGTGGCAACCCCCTTTGGTGCTCAGTAGATACATTGTGGGTTTACATTGTGTATGTCCTTTCCACATGCTTGAATCCGAGGACTCTTTTTATCCCATACAATGCTGAAACATTGCCACAAAACTGCAGCTGGAGCTGTAAAGAACACCATCAGCTTGAAGGCCAGCCCTCAGAGCAACTGTATTGGGCAACAAGGCAAGATTTTAAAAAGAAAGGAACCAAAAGGCAACAAGCATAGCAGGCTTTTTGCTTCCATTTATCAAAAGTGGAGTTTTCCAGTGGGGTTGCAGATTTCACTTACCAGTGGGCTTTAATATTTTGTCGATGGCAAGCACCTGAAATACCTCTGATGTGACTGTCAAGAGTTCTATTCAGTATATGTCAGATTCTATCACTGTAAGAGAAGATGAAATCAGCTGTTCTCCAGACTCTGCTTGGAGCGATGATCTGACTGCAGCAAAGTGACAAATCACATCCATTTACTGTAAGATCTTCAAGTGAGGGATCTTCCATCTTACAATATATCTATTAAAAAAAAGGAAACTAATAAATGAGACCATTAGGAAAATGATAAAGACCTATTCTTTTATTTAGTAATTGAAAAAAAAGATGAGGGCAGCAGGGTATATAAATCCTTCTCTGAAAGACAATGTATTTATACTTTAAATGAGGTTGGTAGACAAATCCAGCTGTGGGCATGGATAGATTTTTATTTATTCTATTATAATTTAGAGAACAAGACATTTTGTGTCAGTATTAATTTCACGTATGACTGGAATCCTCTGTTTTTGTCTCTACAGTTATTATGAATTTAATCTTTCTTAAGATTAAAAATAAATCTGTTTGCAGCGTTGTTGTACTGAAAGACGACTTTTGAAAAAGTGATTTTTACCTAAATTAAGGAGTTTCTTGTCCTTACCGTGTCCTTACAGCTCTTCAGCTTAGTTGTCATTGTACCTGAGTAAATTCAGTTTCAGATAGGCATGAAATCTATTAATGAGTTGGCTGTAGCACAGCTGGGCACTTGTGTTCTCTGAGTTTCTTTCTGTCTGGAAGAAACAGCAGCTAAAGGCAGACTGCAAACTTGAATACAGGCTGAAGGTGTACAGGGTCAGATTTTAAGGGGAAAAGTATAAATTAAAATAAAATGCTGTAATTTCTATAATACAAATTAATAATGTGAAGTTAAAAATTATTTCTGAACACTCACAGTGATTGAATCGACTTAGCAAAATTTTCAATGTCACGAGCAAGCATTTGACACTGACAAATATTTCTGCAACAGGACTTATTATATCAGACCTATTTTTGAGGTGCTCATGTCATAGAACTCAACTATACTCCTGAAAATGTTCTATAAAGAAAATACCTGGATAGGTAAATACTGAACAGACTTAATTCTGCCTGATTTTTTTCTGAATTCTGTTTATGCTGAGGATACACAGAACTTACTGCTTTACAAACTATTACAAAATACTCACTTTAAAATTCTGTCACAGATAAAATATGGTCACATTTTATGAGTAAATGTTTTTCTTTTCCCTTTAAATAAAAATGAATTTAAGAGGCGGTGCTTCCAATGTGCTTGTAGCCTTCAACTCTCTCTGAAGTTGAGGAAAGTGTCACATTGAAGGAGTGGAATCAGAATAGCTGAATATAAGCTCTGGAACGACAGTCTAAGAAGATGATGGGGTGGACTTTAACCTTCATTAAACTAGTGTTGTCCTTTACAGAGTCATGACTGAGATCAGAGTCTGACCTGCAGACTAAGGCAAGCACGGTCTCACATGGTGGGAGCTGCTTGGCTAGAGGGATGTTGTCAACACTGGCAATAAAAGGCAGAAGGCCAAAAAAAATGTAGTTGCCAAGATTAAAAAGATTTAAGAAAGGACCAGAAAAGCCCATGGAGTAGAGAGAAGTCCAGATAAAGCCAAACTGGGCCCCAGTGTTTCCTCCTGTAATATGAGATAGTGGGGGTCTAGAGTCTGACTAAAGGTGTGCTGGAGCTGAAACACTTATTTTCACCCAGTAGGAGAGGATCCTACCCAAGAAGGAAAACTCTATGGAAAGCTCTCCTCAGTTACCATAATAGAGATTCAATGGATGAGGTGACCCATCTTCTCCTCACACCTAGAAGCACCTTATGTTTGTGGTGGAAATATCAGTGAAAGTGAATTTTCTTCTTCCTCTTCCTAGAGAGGTTTGTAGAGTAGCTTCCAAGCTGATGAAAGAAATGCACATTGCTATTCACAGAAAAGCTGAAGAACACCAGGGTATCACCTGCAGAATACTGAACCACAAGAATGCCATAAAAAATGCAGAAGGAGATCTGGAGGCACTTTTCAAAGTGATCATCTTTCATTTTTCTTCTTTAGGAAAAGAAAGAGCTTAAAACTCCAGGCTTCTACATCCCCCCACTTCAAGTCACTCTAATACTCCCAGGCTTGTGGTTAACCTGGACACTCTGTAGGTAGGGAGGTCCAGGATGGTAAGGTGGCCAAAACCAGTATGATGTTTTTAACAATTATGAATCATGCTGTAAAAAAAATAGAAAAATTAATTAAAATACAATGGAGGCTTAAGGAGACTAGTAAGAACTATGAGTGCATGACCCAAAATGCTCCTTACCTTGGCCCAAGTCACCAACAGAACAGCACAATTTATATTTTCAGCCACTAACAGATGCCAGTTCACCTTAAGAGTAAAGTTAAACATAGAGAACTGCATCATGAAAGTCAAGAAAAAGATCACAAAATGATAGAATTGTTTGCTCTGTGAAGAGAACCGTAACAGATAAATAGAATATCTATGTGAATATCTATCAAAGCCCTTCAAAGACCCCATAATAAAGAGCCAGCCTAAACAATTTCCGGAAATTGAAAATTCCCTTGTATCTGACTTGGCATCTGACTCTACAGAAGTTCAGCCAGAACAAAAGTAAATTCTGATGTTTATATTGTGTGGTGTCTCTTTGAGTTCACTATGAATTAGTTCTCATTTTTCACTTTCAGTGCAAGCTTAGATGGTAATGTGAAACATATTGAGGGTAAAACCTGCATGAATTGAACAAACATAGGAGCTATCTAGAAGCTTGGAGGCCAGAATTAAAATCAAGTTCAGTACATCATATATAACTTCCTTGATTTATTTCAACTCTATTATTGTTATTGTTAGTTTTATTTATTTGAAAGGTTAACTGCGTGCTTGCTATTGCAGAAAATATAAATTGAATATTAGTGAGAGATGTGACACTGATAATGCACTTCATAATTATTTCCTGATGTCATGTTGTTTTGGTATTTGAAATAGTCATTATTTTCATGTCTTTGGAAAGGTCATACCTCAGCAATACTATAGATAGGGAACTAATGTTGCGTTTAGCTGGCAATAACCCCCAAATTTTGCAAGGATGCTGGCTGGTTATTGCAGCATTGTGTATTCTGGCATCTCATTCACTAGGCTACTGTTTTTAAACTGCCAAATTACAGCAATGTGGAGGCAAAAGTTCCACTAATCATCTATTTATAGAAACATTAACAGAGAATTAATTGGAAATAGGGATTTTCTGGACTTGAATGGTAGAAGGAAGGGTCTAGAGTCTTGTGTGCTGGAATAAGGGAGTTTGGGAACAAACTGTGTCAGACAGAACCAGTAGTTGAGGGTGAAATAAAGGAGATGAAGGAGAGAGAGAAGGACTGGAGAAGGAATTTCTCAGAGCAAAGCCGGAAGGAAGATAGTTGGAATAGTAAGAAATGACTGGGAGTCTGGCATTGTTCTTCAGTCAGCCCTTCAACAAGATGGTCCCAATAAAGCCCCTCCTGAAGATCACCAAGAGGTAGGCACAGGAGATTTCCGACCAAACAAACTCTCCCTCAAACTGTTGATCTGGAAGGTGGCTGTAAGTCACAGGTGTGTTCCAGAGTGATTCTCAGGATGGATCCTTCTTGTTCATTTTGTGTCAAAATCCAGTCTGATCCCTTTCAATTCACCAGGGCATTTCTGCCTTCAGGTTTTGAAAACACAGTGAAAACAGCAATTGCTTTGGATTTGTTTCCTCAGGCACTGTTGTGCACAGAAAGATCCAAAAGGAGACTATTTTGTTTTGTGATCTTGTCAGAGCTGCATCCTTGGGTCCACTCACCCTTGTCTTCACAGCTGGCCCCGATTGCCCTTCAAGGCTTGGGGAGCTTGTGGAGTGTGGTGACCAAATGCACCTAGAGCACCACATATGCAAAGCCGTGTAATTCCTCAGTGTAACCTCCCCCTCAAAAAATGTAATAATCTCTAAATATTTTAGGTCAAATCCTGGCCTTGCTGAAAAGACAAAATCCCTGGTGAATTCATGAAAACAGAATTTTTCATCCCTGTGTTCTCTTATGGCTGCATTATATAAGGAGAATTAATTAACTGCCATAGAGTTCAGAGTAGGTCTTAGTGTGATTTGAGTTAAAATTACTAAAAAAAAGGGAAAGGAATTCTTCCCTTTTTTTTTCCTTACATTTTTAACTGACCTGGCAATTTAATAAGCCAGATCATTTTGATTTATGAAAATAACCTATTTTAAATAACAGCTCATCTCATTTTTTAATAATAAATGAGGTAGTTTACCATTTGAAGACACTAAAAATACACTGCAAAGTCTGTCAAATGGAATGACCCAAACCTCCAGAAGTCTGGAAACTGTTGTTAGCATGCAAAGTTGTGTTCGTGAAAGTATTCTTTCATACTTGCCTGGAGTTTTAGTATTTGTAATACTGATCCATGGAAGAATAAAGAATTTAGTTAACAATTTGTGTTAAATTGAAACAAAATGTATACATAAAACTTACTCACTCAGTCACTAAGAAATACAGTCATCCACTTTCAAAAACTTGTATTTCAGTCATACTTGGAGATTAAAGTTTGGAAACTGTTCCAGGTGTCTTTATCTGCAATGCCATTCTTTGCTAAGTTTGGCTCTATTTCGCTGTAGATCTGCTCGGGGTGAAGAACTGATTGGCACTGATTTACATTACTTCAGTAAACATGAAGCAGGGGGGTGCTGAATGTGAACAGCTTTGAGCAGAATCGGATTTGAAAACTGACTAGGGTGAAACGTATGGAAACTTTTGTTACTGTGTGCAGCATGTTTTGTCATTTCATTGTAGTCAGCTGTACACTTTTTTCACTTTTCTTTGAAAATCTTGGTAAAAAATACAAATAAAGAAGACTATCTCTGATTAAAAAAATAAGGCCTTGAAACAGAATAATTAAAGGACACCCGAGAACATAACAGAGCAAAAAGGAAAGTTGTCAGGGTAGATCAAACGTTGCATTTTGCTTCATGTAAAAGATCTGTGTCCTGTTCAGTGAGAGCTGCCGTCTTTCAAGTTACAGCCTGCTGTTATCCTATCCCTCATACAGGTTTTGGTTCATAAACAAACTCTTCAGACACAGGCAAGCATTAATAATATATAATCTCTTGCTGTCAATAGCACTTGCTAGCTTGCTATCTCATTGACTCTGGCCTATAATGATATTTACATATATTTCTCAACAGTATGTAAGTGAATATCAAACCACTGAGACAAGTGAATACCTGAAGAAGAGCTGACTTGAAAGAGACAATCAATTGCTTCTGCCATACCATCATCTCTCATGGTTTAAAATCTGTTTCAGAAGGGTTGTTTCTTCCACTAAAATGCAGTGGTAACACTGACAGCAAGAAACAGGAATTCTGGTGAAATCCTCTTGGCTCGCCTCTGTATCTTTTGATGACAATAAAGTCTTGCAGTAGAAGCATAAATAGTGTTTGTCACCTTCTTTGCATATGCTGTTAGAGCTTAATAATTTCAGACAAGAACAGAAGATAATCTAAATCTGTCAGAGGAATGAAAGACTGAGCTGTCAAAACTGAATGACGTGACAGCTGTGAAGTTCAGTAAGCACCATGAAAATAAACTGTTCTCAGGGACTACTAAGTGCTGTTTCCAGAAATTAGTACTATTAGACTACACCAACATACCAAACTAAGTTCCTTTAGGTTCCTTTAGGTTCCTTTAGGTCAGCAATAAAAAGAGACTAGAATAAATCAAAATAATACTAGCAGAACTGAAACTGATGTCACCAGAAGCAGAGCTGCCTGCATTTCTTGGAAACTGCAGGGATTAGTGAAAGCTGGGGATAAGAATGACAATTTCTTGGAAGTGGCAACAGTAAAGACAGCTACAGCCAGGAGTCAGTAGATTTGGTAACCTACCAGAAAACGACTCTGCTCTGTCCCCTGATTTTCTTTGCAAACTGGATTGCAGTGTAATGGATCAAAGTCTTTGTTGCACTGTAGCTTCACTCAACCAGAAACACGAAGGTTTCTATGCCAGTACAAGTCCCAGCTACTGCAGAGCCAAGAGCTGCTCTTTAGCCTGACAACTTCCAAAAGCTTTTCAGGAGCAAGGTTGGCTGCAGCAAAACATGCCTTCTTCTCTGTGGAACAGTGTGTGCCCAGCTGTGTGATCAAGCTCAGACTGCAATTCAGTGAGTTAAATAAAGTTTGGAAAGGGCATCAATTTTTCTGTTCATCCAGACAGCTCTACTACACTGAAGTATTGCACTAGTGAATGAGTGAGCACGGAGGAAAGATAGAAGGAAATAACACTTCCCTCTGCACACACATGCTTCTCATATCAAAAGAAACAAGCTCATTTTTGTTCACTTCTGCACAGCTTAGGTTTCCACACTTTTTTCACTACAGCTTTAAATATTATACACATTTAAGCATTTTCACCTAGAGGGTTAAAAAATGTTTTCACTTTTCTGCTGTAACTTAATTAGCATACACAAGTTGCTTTGACAGCCCTGAGGAATGAATTTTGGTCATCTCCAGACCAGGTACATCACAGTCAGAAGTGCCACATTTTTTTTCCGCATTGCTGTACCAATAAATTTCAGCTGCTGTTCAAACAGAGTACTTCTAGGAACAAAAGGACAGTTTAATCTCCATTCAGTTCATTCAGTTTCTGGCCTCTGTAAAGAGACTGCCAAAAAAGTTGCCAATTAGTGCTAATTGTGGAGAAGGTTTTTGTGATGTGCGATGTGCACCCTTCTCCACTGAAAATTGGATTACAACCTTCAAACTCATTTCCTATGCTGCTGATATATTTTATTTAGGTCATCAGCATTTCTGCCGTTAGTCTTTTTAAAAGTAGTGTCTGATCAGACACAAAGAGAACAGAGGTTGAAAACTCATCATTGTATCTAACTCTCTTTTCTCTCAATGTGTTAGACTTATTTGGGGGGGTTATGTTAGTTGAGTTTTCTCAACCACAATACACAAAAACAAAATAAGACTTCAAGAGTCTTCAGTTCTCATGTGGTTATGTAATAATACATTAATATAAAGGATTTCCATTTTTAGACATCAAGCCCCTGACAGATGTTTTTGGATCTAGTTGCATTTAGTTAGTCTTCATTATTATGGCACACTTTGATCTGGAGAATTCCTTGTCTGTGATCAAATGTAAAATGAATTTAGATTCATTCCCTTTCATCTCATGTGAGCAAGACGTGTGAACCATTTACTTAGTCCTGCGACTCTGTATGATGAGTATTGTCTTTTTCACTGCTTCCTGGTGAGATTTTTTCTTTTTCTGGTAGATGAACCAGCTCTTTTATATGATCTTACAAAAGACACAGGCAGAATGTCACTTCACATTTGTCAAGAGCAAGCCCCACAATCTCTTTAACAAGTGATGTTTTACAATGTCTTGCAGGAGATTTTTACAAACTGATGTTAATTAGCTCAGAAAAAAAAAAGATAGCAATTAAGGCATCAAAACTGTCTTTGGAAAATCTGAAAGGTTTTACTCAACCTTGGAGAGGTAGATATTATGAAGGCTAACATGACAAAAGACCCCTTAACTCATCTCCTTATAACTAAGCATTGTAACGATGAGACAAGAAAGATTACCCGTGTTTAGGAGTCTTTGCTGCCACTATTAAGGCTCCACAGAGTGTGCTGAAAGAGTTTTTCAGTAATATTAGTTTCTTTGCTTTCAGAGGTTTGCACCATGTCATTATCATAGCTGTGTGCATTTCCTATACCTATATGTGGTTATTACAATGAATATGGAAAAGGCAAACAGGTAAAACAAAAGTATTTTTCCCTTCACACTTTTACCATCAGTAGTTTAAAATAAAGCTTTTACTATAGGTATTAGACACTATATGTTAACCATTTAAATTCTGAACTCTCAATTTGCCCATAATATTTTCTTCAACCTATTAGAAAAACTAATGCTCATAGAAGCTTTGCAGAACAGGTTCTTACATATTTATTTTGTACATATACTTTTTGTTACCCATTTATTTGCAAACTATTTTGCAACTGACTCTTGTGCCTTAAGCCAGCATCTTTAAAAGTGAGATACTATCATGGACCAAAATCCTCCAAGTGGCACTCGTGGGACAGACATCTTTTGACAGAAGAGGGAAGTTTTAAATGCGTGGTCCTAGGTGCTGTGAGCAGTGCAGCTTCAGCTGAGGTGGATCTCCGTAGCCAAAACTGAGCCTGGCACTGCATGACACCTCTGTCATTGTGGATTTCCCAAGGGGGTTTGGTTATACTCTTTCTGTGTTTGTCTTGCTTACAAGGTCCTCAGCTTCCTTCAGCACAGGCTGTCAGCCCGGTTCTCAACTCTGCAGTGCTACCTTGAAATCAGCATCTCTGTCAAATCTGTTGAGTGTCGATAGCAAGAGTAAAGGCCCCCACATCCACCCATCCCCAGGCACCCTCATGCCCCTGGTTCATGCTCACAAGGTGGATGACTCCCCATTTTAGCTGAAACTCTTAAACTGACCTTTAGATTACCCTAGAGTGCTGGAATTGTATTTTGCACTTCTGGGATTGAGCTATGGCAATATGCCAAATATCGATACCAAAATGGAGTATAATTTCAACTTTAAGATCTATTTTTTGCCCAAATTATTAACCCTTAATTTAGAAGTATCAAATAAAAAGGATGACCTTCTTGATAACAGCAGCAGTTATTTACTTGAACATCTGTACAACGTTTTAGCTTTAATCTCAACCTGTGTTTATGGTATCTTTGCTTGTTTTTATTGTTAGTTTAGTGCATTTGAAATACTTCTTCAAGAAAAGCTACTTTAATGCCAAATTATATTGTAGGTTAGGAAGAAGTAAAGTTTATTAACTTCTTGAAAAGGTCAGTGAAATCAATAATTGCTGAAGTGACCCGGTAGAAAAAGCCTGTGGAAGGCTAACTTCATCTTTTCAGCCCCTTTATATCTGTGTGGGGCTTGCTTCTGGGCAGAGAAATTGCTGGACAGTCTTTTAGAATAAAAAGATTTAAAAAGCAATTGTCACAGCTGACTGGACCGCACAAGCAGAGGCCAGGGGTGCATTGTGAGGGTGAAGAAGCAGTTTCTGTAAATACATTACTAAATAGCAAAAAGTGAGTTTCATTTCACAAGTAGAAAGATAAAAATATTGTAAGCTTTCTGTTCCTTTCCTCTTGGTTGATTGGAAAGTGCAAACAAACTTCCAGTCTGTATGAGAAGAGACAATAAGTATGGAGAATTCTGTAAAGTTTTGAAATTCTGTTGTTTTTCAAAATAGATGGTTAAAAATACAATGTGAAGGAGCTGATAAAATCACCCTTTTGTTTGCTACAGTCCAAGAAAGCACCCACAGTGCATTGTTGTTGCTCAGCTTACACGCAAATATATCAAGCCATGGTAGCTTGATCTCTTAAAAATGCAGGGGATTCCAGTACCTGTCCAAAGCAAAGCTGTATTTTCTCTTTCTCACTACTTTATAAAACTGTCTTCTGTTTTGGCAGGAATTCAACTCAGTGAGTCCTTCTCCCCAAGCCAAAGTTTCAGCAGCACACGTTGTAGGGTAATATGCAGCTATTACTAAAGGCAATACTTAAATGTAAAGGAATAAAAAGATACATGTGGTACGTATGACCTGAAGCTCTTATTGGCACATGATTGAAATACCTTTCATAGGCTCTTTATATTTCAGTTATGTGAGCTGGTAAAATCTTAATGTCAAACCACCTTAATCTTATCATTGCCTTTTTAGCCATTTTCTGTTTGAATGAAAATTCCATATGTCCAACACATTCCATCATTTCTATTCGCTTTCTGATTGGCTGAAAAGCCTTGGCTGATTTTTTTCTTCTAACTTTTTCTGTCTCTAAGGTGGTATTTACAAGTAATTTATGTTAATATTAATATCAATTTTGGGTAATTAATTAATGCCTCTGGATGGCAGGAAAGAGGCTGATGTTAGGGGAATTTTTTCACATGGGATATTTGTAAGCCACATTGTATTGAACATTACGTCAGGCACTTTGAATTCCCAAATGTTGCAGTTCTGGGATAATAGGAAGGCAGAGAATCTGTCTCAAACTGAAATGTTCCAGTCTTCAAGAAATATTTCTGGCCCAAATTTTCTCCCAATAAATCACAACCTTTCTGGCTTGCACAGAATTCCGTAGGTTATGGCCAAAAAATTTAATGCCACTTGAAATCACTTAAATGTCATGCATGATTTCTACAGCAGCACATGTACAGAATAAATTGAAACAATCTGAAAATTAGCCCCTGAAATGGTGGATATGCCTGCTATATCTTATTGCTTAGGTAACTGATGAGATATTTCAACAGTCAAATTAATGGTTCAAAAGATCAATCATTTAAATTAAAAATGGATTCCGCATTTTGAGTAGCATTACATCCTGGAGAAATGAATGCACAAAGGCTACTTTGCAGCTGCGGAAAAGATTGCAAATAGTTTTGTTCTGCCAGCAACTGCCAGCCAGAAAGGGCATGCAGTGTTACGGGTTCTTGTTCTGTATGGCCATGGTGAAATTTTTTGTGCATAACAATAAAGCGTTATGCTTGTAGACAAATTTCATTCAAAATAGTAGGGCCCACAGAGGGCCCATAGTTTCATCTCATAAAGGGGGATAACATGAACTGTGGGGCAGGCAGACAAGGAGCCTTTTGGTGCCCATGAGCATATCAGAATTAGTTAGCTATTTTCTTTCAGTTACAGGATGTTGGGATTTCCCCTTCCTTGCATTTTATGGGGGAGAAGGAAGTTCAGTGACTGTCAAATGTTATTTTCTTAAGCAAGGAGACCCCCAGAGAGCATCAGGGCTGTTGTGCTGAGCCTAGAAACAATGATGTGTGCAGCTTCTTCGAAGATACCTGCAAGAGGCAGTGTCAAAGGCCTCTCAGGAATCCTGCTAAGCTTGAAGAGAGAGTTGCAGCAGGCAGGCATCTTATATTTCTTTGTTATAAATCTCTAACAGCAAACCTCTGTTCCCGAAGGAAGGGGTGATGCGTCAGTTACCGCCAGTGAGTAATCGTCTGATGGCATCAGCCATCCATGCATCCACTGCACTGCGCAGTGTCAGGATACAAAAGGCAGTTTGGGATCTTGCTCAGTGTTAGTATTGAAGTAATTTCCACCCAGGAGATATTACTGGAGAGTCTGAATTCTTCCAAAGAGTACGTCTCAGAGAAATCTCAAAATTGGTACAAACAGTATGCAGAACTAGACCTGTCTTCTACTTAAAATTACAGCTAGGCAACCCTTCACTTCTTCTGTCAGTTGACTTTGGGAGAGCTTGCCTTTTAGAAGAAACCCAAATCAGACTAGGGAGAAACACATGTAAATTGATGAAATTCTCTGTTGCTCATTTTTACATATCTGTTTATGTGACTATGTAATCCCCAGCAGCCATTCTCCAGAATCTTGCTAAGAAGGCCCTATGGAAGGAGGTTATTGTCTCTATCTTCTTTAGGCCTGGTCTGTTTTTACCTGTGATGTATGTATGTATGTAGTCACGTGTAAAACTTTTTCCAGTTGGGTTATTTTTAATGGGATATAGTAAGCAGGTTCTCTACAGTCACCTGTGAAGATTGGTTCATGAGTTGTCAGGGTCTGCACGTAGGAAAAATTTAGTTTTGTCTGTTTACTCAACAATGTACAAATCTATCAATATCAGCTTCTGACACAATTTCTAGAATTACTTTTTTTTCATAAAAACTGGGAGTGAATTAAATGCATACAAATGTCTTCAGTATGGCAACTTCCTAAGTTTATTTGCTGTTCCTGGTTCCTGCTGCAAGCATTGCCAGGACAAGGTATCTCGTAAGTGCTGTTGGAGTGGGATAATTAACTTCCATTCAATATAGTATTCTTTGGCTATTCCATTTTATTTTTCTGCTGCCACAATGTGGGCAGCATGATCTCTCTTATATGGATGCCTCATGACAAGGAGGGGAAACATGAGCATATGCCAGTGTGTCCTTGTCAGTCACTTAAAATAATGGTGTAGAGAAGGTGCAACAAGGTATCTCATGCTCATCAGACTTAGGCAAGTCTGGTTATACTATTGTTGTTAGATAAATATGGAAATTCTCCCAGAGTTCCAAGTACTTTCTCAATGTTTTAGTCTCCAGCATTTCAGTCCTCAGCTTTTCAGAGTCTCTTAAGGTTTTCCCTTTCCTAATGGAGGCAGGCACTCAGGTAAAGTAACAGCTACTCAGAGAAGAGAAGGCTTTGGGGTGACCTACTTGCAGCCTTCCAGTACCTGAAGGGAGCCTGCAAGAAAGAGCGAGAGAGACTATTTACAAGAGCAACTTGTGACAGGATAAGGGGCCAATGGCTTTAAACTGAAAGAGAGTAGGTTTAGATTAGATATTAGGGGAAAATTCTTTACTGTGAGGGTGGTGAGGCACAGATTGCACAGAGAAGTTGTGGAGAACCCTGGAAGGCTTCAAGTCCAGGCTGGATGGAGTTGTGAGCAACCTGGTCCACTGAAAGGTATTCCTTTAAGGTCCCTTCCAAACCAAGCCATTCTATGATTTTATGACAACCGAACTCAGACAATGATACTTCAGGACTGGAAACTCATATTTGTTCTGAAAGTCACTAAATAAAGCACAACATCCCAGGGTCTGAAAAGTGAAGAATACATCTTTTACATATGTCTGTTTCTAGGAAAACTGAAACACATTATTGTTCAGGAAAGAAAAAGAAAGCAGCACACTATGATCCCTCTGTGTGTCTAGAGAGCATGACAATTTGACTAGTCTTGGGTATTTTTCAACAGAAACACTTCAGAATTAAAAGAACTGTCTTGCTACAGTTTTTATCGTCCACATTTGGAAAACATTTGTACCCGTCATACTGGAACACAGAATTACAACCATAAAAATCAGGGGTTTGGATCTCATTGAAGCACATTTCTCCCCATCCTGCATGCCCCACATAACCTGCAGCGCATTCAAAGAGGGGTGTGAGAGTGGTCTCGCTCAGGCTGGAAGTACAAACTAATATATCTCTCTAAAGAATGTAAAGCCACATACTTCACTCCCTCTTCACTTTAACACCATTTCTCAGATCCATGCACACTGTGGTAAGTGATATAATAACAAGGTGTGGATGATTTAGCTAAAGACATTTGTGGGAAAGGTATGCTCATCTTATGTTCAAGCCAAGTCTCCAACTATGTGAAGAGTGTTTTCTTGCAGGCCACATAGCAAACAAATGGTAAGGCTTCAAACCGGGAGTTTAAATTACGTATGAAGTTCTGGACAAAGATCAAGTGCAAAAGCATGTTGCATTTAAAGTGTAAGACTTTAGACTGACAGTTTGAAATGTGAAGTCCTCATATCTAGACACGTTTCATGGCTCTGCTACGGGTTTCTTGAGTGAAGCTAAGTGAGTCATTTAAATCAAGAAGTGTTACAGTGTTTTGATCTCTGAAATAAGGATAGTGACACCTGTTCATCAGGAAGGTTGTGATGATTAATATTTCACTGAAGCATTTCGGAATCTATGGATGGAACTTGATGTATAAATATGCAGTGTGATTGCTGTTGTAAGTGGGTAATTTATTTACTCTCAGGGGATGCTACAGTTATAGTTTAGATACTACTTTATACCTTATGTCTTTGTTTGCAGTGGCTTTTCCTGACTATCTTGGACTGCAAACCCTGTCTACCTTAACAAGGAAGTTTGAAGGAATGGCATTCAGCTGTAATCAGATTTTTATTTTTTTTTTTAAATTCTTTCAGCTGTTAGAGAAATTGAGCAGGAGTATTTGGCACTTGGCTTCTAGCATGCATGTGCAGGAATTGCCACCATGAACTGCTGCTTTGTTAAAGATAGTTTAAGATCCAAATTCAGTTATCTTTTT
Source organism: Pachycephala philippinensis (assembly GCA_013397055.1). Classification (NCBI taxonomy): domain Eukaryota; kingdom Metazoa; phylum Chordata; class Aves; order Passeriformes; genus Pachycephala; species Pachycephala philippinensis. The sequence goes on along the minus strand of VWZT01008559.1, from coordinate 1,563,786 downwards.
CATAAAGAAGTATATTCTCCTTACCTAAGGGGGCAAAAGATGTAATGTACACATGGATTTGAATAACTAACAATACATGAGCACCTGCTATGGAAAGATATTAAAAACTTAGAGGTAACAGTGAAGAAAATCCAGTAAAAATAAGACATGCTAAATCTTTTACACAGTGGATTTTCAACTACAGACATACTGAGAGCAAGAAGTTCTAAATCTTCATCATCTGGCTGCTTCCCTTAAGATTTTCCTTAGAGGGTGAGTATCTCTCAATCTGTGGATGTCTTGGCATTATACTGTTTTTGCTCCAAATTTCTAAAAATGGAAAGGAAGCAGGGTTAAAGCAAGTCTGTGATTTGGCATCCTTAAATGATGCCTTTGCAGACAGTGATGACTCTGCCCAAGAGGGATGGATATTTTCAAATAAGGGTATTTTTAACATAAAAACAAACAAACAAATGAAACAAAAGGAAGAAAAAGAAAAAGAAAAAGAAAAAGAAAAAGAAAAAGAAAAAGAAAAAGAAAAAGAAAAAGAAAAAGAAAAAGAAAAAGAAAAAGAAAAAGAAAAAGAGTTGTTTGGGGGTTTTTTGGTTTGTATTCAAAAGTTGTTTCCACATCATAAGCTATAACAATATAAGTTTGCTCACTAGCATGGTCTTTTTTTCTTATATCCTACATCTACTCTGTTGCTTTGGTGAGGCTTTAGCAGAGGAAGGTCAGTCCCAGCAGTCAGACTGATATACAAAGCTTTTCAGTGTCTTGTTCTTGACAGATCAAATCAGTCTTTTGGTTTATGAAGATAAAAAAAGAGACAGGTCTGACTTTTATGTCCTTTCGTAAGAAGTGGAAAAGAACCAGCTAGCACAAGTTTAAGAAAAAAATACAGACAGCCATGTCTCTTTTTTTTGTCTTTTTCCCTAGAGCTTCTGTCAGTCTAAAGTTCCAAAGTATCAAATACTTTCTAGTAATGTGCATAGCTGTGGTAGGTAGACCTTCTATGACTACTTAGTATTGAGACTGTACAAGGCAACTTCTGCAGGATCATGTTGTCATTGTTCTTACCTTTACCAGACTGGGCTGGTTATATTTGAAAAAATTCAAATAAAATATTGTAGCCATCCCTGATAATTTGATTATGCGAACAACAATTTGCTTTGCGCCTGCTGAAAAAACACTGCTCACCTAAAAGAAAGTTTCTTCGAGCAATGAAATTTGTTATTCGGATTGTCCTTTGCATTCTCCCAGATTTTGGCAAATTAGAAACCTCTGAAAATTCAGACTGCACTAGACTTCCACAATATATAACTTAGATCCTTTAGAGGCTTTTGCCAAATGGAATTTGTTTTATTTCTTTGCAGCTGCTGTGCTGATTAAATTGCATATACACCATCCTCAATTTTCTGAAAAAGATACTAGATAATTCCTTCTGGCACTTGGTTTATTAACAATGCAAAATAATTTGGAGAAAGCTTTTTTGCTTTTTTTTTTTTTAACAGAAAAAAACCCGAGTCTGTTAGGAATTATCAATTCAAACTGGAATGGCTGTAAGGAATTCCCTCCACAACACACGGAGATTTTTCCTACTACTGGTTTCTTGCTCCACTTGGCTGTGCAAATTGCAGTCAGGCTCATGTGGGATGAGGCTGTTTGGGTCTGCTCCCTGCAGCAAGCAGTGGCTGGATCAGTATTTATGTAGCAAATAGGATTCAATCAAGCTAAGGAGTTATATCCTCTGTCACAGGGATCAGCAGCCTCTCTCTAGCACAGTCCGCTGCATGACCACAGGGAAGGGGAATGCTGCCTGATCCCTGTTCCTGCCACCTCTCATGATTCAAAGGCCTAACAAGCCAAGAGCAGTCTTTGACAGCCCTTCACAAACATCAGCATCCAGTGCAGAGCTCCTACACGCTCAGCTGAAGGCACCGGTGAAAGTGGCTCAGACTGCCAGGGATTATAAAAGCAGCCAAATACACCCTGCCTTTGTTAGAGAGTGTGAAACCAGACATCAGAGCATAGGAGACAGGGGCTCTGAGGCACTAGAGGAGCAGTTCCCTGATGGCAGAGGGTCCCTCTTTGCTGCTGGCAGTGTCTGATGCAGCAACTTCTGTCGCGCTACATCTGGCTTTGCTCTGAGACTCTCCCTCCTCTCTCTGTCTTCTTTTGCCCTTTCCCAAGACACAAGTGAACTTTGCTCCCGGGATTTTAGGCAGCAAAATTTAATTTTGCTTCAAAATGGTAAAAATCTTTCAGCTGTTTTGTTCCAGGAGAACAGGAAAATAAATAAATTAATAGGATTAGAATAAAGCATTTTTCACTAATTAAATACTTAGACGCATTTTAAAAATCAGAATATTAGTAATGAATGCTGTTTAATGAATGCATTTATCTAACTATATTTCGTCACTTCTAGTTGTTTATGAAAACTAGCTTTAGTATATTTGGTGGTCAATTAAAAATAATAGGTTGTATAGTTTCATCTGTTCTACAGTGCTGCAAGTAATTTTGTCTCTTACACATGCTTTTTTGTGTCAATCAAAATGACAACAAATAGATCTTTTAAAATAAGAGATATGCTTCATTAATCAAGTTTTAGCAGCTTTGGAAGTACATTTTAAGCAAGTGTAAAGTTATGTTCTGGCATTTCTTCAGGACACTGTTTCTTCTTCACGGTGTTTTATTTTACAGAAGCATAAAAGAAGTGACAGGTTATTGTGTACATAATCACGGCTAATTTTTAACTTCAAACACACCTCTGTGATCTTAAAAGCTTTTCATTTGTTCATAGGCACAAGTTTGTACAAGCCCTGAGCAACATCTGTACGCTGTTTTAACAAATAGCTATAGTGGTGGCTCTCGCTCCCAAAAAGTTTAATTAGATCTGAAAAGCAGTTTAAGCTCTTACATGACTTTAACATGTATGAGCACCATCACAAATGTTCCCACTTTAAATTATGAGGTGCTACAGCTTTTGCAGAAAAATGTATCCCCAAATCCTGCTGAGATTGATGGGTTTCAAGGTAAGCAGCATCTCAGAAGATGTGGTCAGTTCAACTGGGAGCATCCAGGAACTTGGAAATCTAAGTGGCAAACCTCTCATGCACTTGGTGAATTTTGTGCCCAAATACTTAGCTGATATTGCAATGATATTCAAGATCAAGACAATAGAAAAACATCATTGTGTAGGACCTTGTTCCCAAACACACATTCTCCATTACCACAATGTTCTCTATATCACAGATACTCCTCCTCTGGAGATATTTTTCATTTAAAAACTCTAAACTCTCTTACTAAGAATGTAATGAACATCATCACAGATGAAACATATTGTAATCTCTATATATTGTCATGCATACAAAGTAATTTACTTTTCATTCAACACAGATAACTAAGACAAAATTAATCACATTCATCAGCAGTATTTTTAACTTTGTTGTCAGTTTAATGACATTCAAAGAAGCCATATATATTTTTCAAAGTAGTTTAAAATTCGTTAAAATATATTATTTAAAAAATATATTAAAATATCAATTTTTAGAAATTCATATAAAATTCCTTTCCTTCAAAAAAAAAAACCCCACCCTGAAGTAATAAAGCTATTCCTGTATATTTAATATCTAAACCATAGGTTGATTTTAAAGAGTTCTTGATGTACAATTTTGATAATTACATTTACATCCTGATAACCAATTCAACATCTTTGTAAGAGCTTGAAACAATTCTATTTTGGAAATTTATAGCAGAAGTAAGCTCAGGGCGGTCAGGAAGAACACAGATAATTTTTAAACTATGGTCAAAATTTACTGCTTCAGTGAAACTATACCTACGTATGTCAACTGGTAAATTTGATACTAATTTTGTTTAAGCAAAAACACATTATCACTCTGAAAAATATGTGAGTGTTTTTAGGATTCTTTCCCAATTAATTCAATGCCATAGTCCATGTTAGTTGTAGAACTGCTGCTCCTGTGCCAGGAGCAGCACTGAGCCCACAAAATTTCTTTTTGTGTGGTTTTCTGTATGGATCTGCCCCACTACCCAAAGCACAGAGCAATGGGTGAGGCTTACAGTAATACCTATTTATAGCTCCTGCTCGCTCTGTGAGAGAGCAAGCAGAGAGTGAAATGGGATACATCTGTCCAGTTTGGTGGCTGTAACCTTTAGAGGAGACAAAAAGTGACCATCACCTGGGCTATTGAGAGAGGGACACAGTGCTTGAGTCTCCAACAGACCACCTGAAATGAGGTGGGAACTCCTTGCAGTCCCCCCCCACTGCCCACTGTCACTTGATGTTTCGCATTTAATCAGTCTTGCCTTTGAATTGGTTAGTGGATGGGAGTTTTTGATAAAATGTTTAATTTCCAAGTTTCATCTTTCATCTCCTCTTATTAAAGTGCTTTTTGGCACATCACAAAAGGAGCAGTCTTGACTTGCAGGTCAGATTTTGTTACACACGAGCCACTACCAAAGGTACAACAACTAAGATAATCCCTCTCCCTGCACTAAAAAGGCTAGGTAAAAACAGATATTAATAAAGCAGCTGTTTAATATCTATTTTATATGGTATAGCTCTCTTGAGTGATTGAAAGTCTATCATTTGAAAAACCTAGCAGTGATGTAGGAAAATGTACCTATTCAACCTACATGAAGATCATCTCATCAATATTTCTTCCTGGATGCTGAGACAAGTCTGCTGTCATGGCTCTACAAGTCCTGTAGAGTATCTGAGGGAATTGTGAGCATGTTCTTTAGCCATGCTGTGAGTCCTGACACTACGCACCAACCTAAAATTGATTTGATTAAATCACATACCCCTTCTGGCGGGATCTCAGGGCTGTTGCTCACTGTTGCTGCTTTTAGTTGGCACTCCAGCTTACTGTCTGTCACACCTTTCTGTGCACCTAGACGAACATGCCATACTGCAGTCCTTCTGGCTGCTGCTCTTTTTGGTGGCACCAGACTGGAGATGCCCCAGTATGAGTGTTTTCCCTCTCCATTTTTGTGCATACTGGAGGATGTTTGAGAGGAGCACAAAGTCCTTCAGTTTGGCATGACTGTTGGAATTAACTGCTCCCAGTAGAGATAGTTGCATGTCACTCCTCTATCTTGATATCTACAGAGAGAACTTTCAAAGTGCCAGTGGGAGTTTTTCAGGGCAAAAACAACTCTGAGTATTTTCTTTGATGTGTGCTCATTGCTCCTTCACTTTGCACGAAGAATTTCACCACAAGAGACTTACCTTTCTGCGTATTTCCCTGCAGCAAATCAAGGAAGTTCCAAATGAGAAAAAGTGGACACCTTGATTCCAAGTATCTGAGAATTTGGAAAGAAATATTCACTGCATTCAGCCTGCTCTGCCTTCTAATAAGGGCAAGAACAGTATGCTGTCATCCTGCCTGGCCTCCTGCCCTCTTGTCTCTGACATGGATGGCCAGTGGCTCTGTGCCTGATTTTCACCTCCACCCTGATGCCAATCCACCTTACCAGCCTTCTGTCAGGTCACTGGGGTAACTGCTGATCCCTCTAATCTCCTGCCAGGCTATTTTGTTGGCAAGAACCCATGGTGGATACATGACATTTGGTCTACTTTTACTTTTAGACTGCTCATAAAAGGACACCACTTTCCAGTTCTCTAACTTTAGGACCTTTCTGTTTCATTCAAATTTGAAGCTTTTTCTGCAACCTCCTTTTTTATAACACCCACTTATATAAAAAGTACATTAACTGAGCTCCAGAGTATTTAATACATTAATGCTGCCTAGCAAATAGTCTAATTTAAAAAGAAATTTCACATAATTTTTTTCATAAAGTTTTTTGTTTTATTTCATATTTTTATGTTACACAAGTCTAAAAACAATAAGATATTAAAAATGGATATACATGGATACCTAAATGGATATACAAATGGATATATAAAAAAGTGGTGATTACAACTTGCCAGCGTATAGGCAGAGGCATTTTCAGAACCTGGAAGATTTTATAACAGGAAATGGAAAACTGCAGGGAATAAGCTAAGCAAAGCTGAAGCAATATGACCCATAATACTATACTGCTATATGTATGATCAACAGTTCTTATTGATAACTACTATATCATAAGAGATCTTCCCAATATATACAGATTTAGTAGTCCAAGGATGTATCTACTGCCCTGTAGGCTTTTTCCCATGGTCACAGAGATAATGTCCTAGCTATTATACTGCTTACTAGAAGGAATGACCCCAGTGAGGGAGATTTCTGATTGTCTAACAGTCCGTCACAGTCGGTCTCAGCAGCTAACAGCTTCCACCTCTAAGACACTGTAATAAGGTTACAGATAATTATATTTAAGTGTTCCTCTGCAAGGTATCAGATATCTGTCTGCAAATGAAAATTATATCAGACAAAGGTTGCTGAGCTCATTAGGCAGGAATGGTGCAACTCACAGAAAAGTTTAGTCCTTGATGTTCTCTAAATATGGAAGGAGATAATTATTTTCCAAATAGGAATAAGATATAGTAATAATAGTAGTATTATGCAAGCAACACAGTTTAGTTTCTACTTCAAGATAGATAATGTGCTTGCCATATTCCTGAGTGAGTCTTTTACTACACCTGAAATACTATATAATTCATTATTGAGTGAAGACAACCGCATACTGTTAGGGCATTCACTAATGCAAGCTATCTGTGTCCAAGCAGAGTGCTAAAATCTCAAGAAAATGTTTCCACATATTATCAAAAATGATCTTTTAGCAACTAAAGAACATAATTCTCCATATTATGCTTTCAAGGAAATTGGATGCAAAATGTTTCAAAAATCAGAATGACTGTAACTAATAGCCATGATTTATGAGCAAAAGAAAATCAAATATTAAACATAGTGTACTGCGTTGAGTCAGCTATTAGAACAATGTGTGTGTGTACTCGCTAAAAAACAGTAAGAGTACATTTATCAGCAAAATCCTTTAGAAACAGAAGTTTAAAGGAAATTCATTATTGAAAACTAAGTCACATTTTTTGGAAAATGCATTATATATAAAGAACTCATGGAGCTATATCTATTGCATTTTTAAAATCTGTTTATTTGTATATTTACTGAATATGTAAGTACATGCACTGCAAGAAAGGAGAAAAAGTCCTAAATAAATATAATATAAACTATAAAATAGTATAAGTAAAAAGATTGTTTAGAAAAAGGGAATTACAGAGCAGTTGACATTACTTCATTGATGAAATATGATTGGATACTTCAAAGTAAAATTATCTGGTTGCAATGCATGTAGGAAGAGGAGAGTTCCCTGCATGGTCCTTCATGGCAATCTGAGAGCAGAGAAATTTGCATGCACAGACAGTGTGTACACACAGATCCACTAAGTCTAATGAGAGAACAATCACAGGGCAATGGTCATTAGGCAGTCTTTATACTAATTTTAAAGAGCAAATTATAGGTTGAATATTAGAAAAAACCCTAAGGAAAGTAGGTAAACAACACACAACTTCATGAATTAAGATTGCTCCCTCACTTGTATAATTTTGAGCCACCATAGCTAGTTAAATTATTTTTGAAATGACTTACTAAAACACAAGCTAAAGTGGAATTGTATTTTTCTCAGTTAAACTTTCTGATGAGGACAATTTGCTTTTTATGAAAAGCCTGACTGATGCCACCACCTGCTAACTGGGGATCATTGTATCAGATGATTTCCTTCTACCACCTGCTGTATGGAATAGAGATGGAATCCAGCTGATGTTTTGACATTCTGGTGACACGATTGTAACTGTTTCTGTAGCCTGTGTTTTCATCTAGGCATTTCCCCTGGAATAATCTGCTAATTTTAATTAGTTCAAAATGCTGACATTATGAATTTTAAATATTGGAATGTAGTGACTCTGGTTTTAAGAATTATGCTTTTCTAACTTATAATTCAATTTGATTCCATACCACATCCAAATACTGAATTTACTTTAGATATTTTACTTTTTTTACTCAATTTGTACTTGTTTTGTATAGGGTTAATTACCAAAAAATGCCAAGCCATGGAGGATGGCATAGTATCTGTAACAACATCTCATTATGTATAAATTAGGATGTGGATTGTCCATGTCTTCTAGAAACAGAAAGAGGCAGCCATTCAGAAATTACCATAAGTACTATTTTTACCTGAACAGTTTCACAGAAATGCAAACATGACAAAGTCATGTGTAATTTCTTCCTGTGAGCCCTGATTTGATGTTGCCAGTTTTAAAGAAGGCTTTAGGTAACTCACTATATACACTTATCTACAGTTTCTTGCTTTATAGCAGGACTTTTCAGGAGGAAATGTGCATGTGAGAAAAGTACACATATTACCCTAAGAGGTCTGACAGCCACTTAAGTCCCTTTGAGGCCTCTACGTTATTCTGTGCCTAGGGAACAGTCTTAAAATGTTATTAAGTACCAAATAAAAGTGCTCATTATTGCCTCAAAGTGTAATGAGAGAGCTTATCTTTATGCATGTGCGGGAGACGTTAAAATGACAGTGGAACTAAGGATTTCTCATTCTTTAGTTGCAAATTCATTATCGAGTACAGAAGTTTAATACTTCTCTTGTTTTAGAAATGAAAATGCTTAAAAGAAGAGGGAATTAGTCTTGGAAAGACAAAAGATGAAATGAAACTGTCTTGTTGACTCAAATGCAAAGTACTTTTGTTTATATTACTGTTATTTAAGCATTGTCCATCTCGTGACTCTCCAAGGTCCGAAATCAAATGACCAGATGATTTTGCTTCAGTATTTAGCAAACAGGGTCTACAACACAAGACCCTTTGCTTGGCAGGAAAGTCTTAGGATTGTTAATAATAGTTATTTGAATTTTCCTAATAACATTAGAGTTTGTGTCCTAGGTTACAAAAAGCATGCACATTCTCTCTCAGTACTGGTTTTAGACAAATGCCTCAGTTTTGTACCTCTCACTGGCTGGAAGTTGCTTTATGGGTCTTACATGAAATGAAACAGTGGCATCTCGGGAAAATGCTGCAAACTCTTATTAAATCAGTTTTTGAAGCAGTGAGGAAAGTATCCTTGTAATGCTATACCAAATTCCCACAACTTATAAGTGACTTGGTGACCTGTCCATTGAGCAGTCTGAACTTCAAATCTGTTCAGTACAGTAAGAACTCAAGACATATACTTTAGGTCCTGCTTGGCACCATACAAAGTTATTACCTTTTTGTTCAGTGGCTGAACCAATTTTTTATTTTAGTTCCTTTGTTCAAACCTAATCAAAAATATTTTTTTTCCTCAAAATTTTTGACTAGAGGATGTAAAAAAATTGGAAAGGCTTTCAGTTTGATGCCATTTCTTACAGGCTTGTGAAAAAGTTTTGCCCAATAACTCTGACTTAGTGATCTCAAGAAGAATGGTGTGGGATCCTTGCCTTCATTTCCTTTTGGAGTCTTAATGAGCTATGAAACCATGCTGATTTAACTGCTCTACAGTATATATTAGTTATACAAATTTTCTGATAGGGAAATCGTGAGTTTGTAGTGTATAGAGGAACATCATCAAGAAAATGAGTAACAAGCATGCCCAGTTTACTCCATTGAATAGTTAATGGAAACACAAGATCAAATTTCCTTTGGAACATATAGAATTAAACATGGATTTTCTCCTGAATGAATTCTATAACTGCTGGATGGGATAAAACAACTCTCCTTAATTAGTTTTGTAAATCTAAAACTAAATTCAGATTAAATCATCTCCTGAATTTGTATATATTTATCAAAATAACAATTTCTCTGTAATCTCCTTGCATAGTTAGGGCATCACTACTTTCTGCAAAGTCAGCACTTATCAGGAGATAATCTTTCATAATTACTAAAGATGGAGAGACAGCATAGCTCTTTACATGCAGCTTTGTATTGCTTTGCCATGGAAGCCCTCATCCATCCATTGTCTTGGTGATCAATTTGGTATTTTTCTTGGGAGTCTCATAGCTGGGAAAAATAGTGTCTGAAGGAAGATAAAAATATCCCATATCTGAGAAAAGCCCAGAATGAAGATGGTAATTTCTGGTACGCTCATTCAGTGACTATCAGCCAGCAGAGAACTGACAACTCTTTTCCTAGAAGTTTCTTGCAAGACATGAAGCATATACTCTCTCCAGGAAAGCCTATTAATACTACACATGATTTCCCTCTCCTTTTGTCTTCAGCAATTTCATAGTCAGAGTTATGAATTCTAACACATAAATACTATTCTAACAATGAATAACAATATTTGGTCCAGTAAGATATTGCAGTTATCCATGAATTTATGATGTTCCAACATTTGTGTGATATGATTAAGACTGTGCTGTCAGAACAGTGAAATTATTGCTAAACAAGCTCACTTCTTCTTTTGAAACACAGCATTGGGATATGAGGATGTCTCATGATGCTAGTGTTGTGCTCTAAGTAATCCTTTCCATCATGCTATAGAACCACACCTAGCAGAGTGATTTGAGTTCAGATGCCTCTGGATCCTCCTAGTCTTTGTGCAGTTCACCACATGGACATATACGTTAAAGCAAATCTCTTGTTTTGAGGAGTCTAATTCCTGATAAAGCCAGCATTTCTAAATGGCACAGTGTACCACTGGGCAAACACAGATTCGAGTTAGCACAGTTGGGAACCATTTCACTTGCTATTAATAATTTGATGCCCAATTTTATGACTGCTGTTAGTGTCTTGGAATGTAAAATTTATATTCTCTTGTAGACTAATTTTAGGTACTACACAGAGTGGGACTCTGAAAAAGGCTGGTAGCTAGGAGAGTGCTATGTGAGCCAAACTATCCTTGGCATAACTAACAGTGTTGATATGAGAGATGAATTGGGCCCTATGTCTCTTTACTTTCTCTCCAGCCAGAGTAACAGCTGCAGTGTGCTTGTGACTTTAAAAAGAAAAAAAAAAAAGCATGCTTTTTGGCAGTGAGTGCACATGCCTTTGTCTTCACAATACAGTAATTCTTATTTTTCTGGATTATTTGTACAGAATCACTTGTACATCTCAGGTTAGAGGTTTTTTTCTTGTGCATGTTTCTCTAGGAGTTTGTGGGGACCTACATTTGCCTCTCCTTGAAATTCTCCCATCCAATACAACAGGTGCTCTGTGCTGATGGAGCACAAAGACAGGGTGAAGTTCGGAGCAGGATTCCTGACCCAGGGTTAGCAGAAGGCACAAATCAGTCTGCTTCTGTCCTGGGTCACTGAGTCCCAGTACACCCATGGTACTTGCTTGCACAGTGCTGGGTGTAATACCTCGCAGCTGGCATATGCCTCTTGGCTGCCCCTCCCGGGGAATTTGTGATGATATCAAAGTCCTTGTCTTCACTTGTTACACAAAGAAATTACATTAATCAATCATAAGCTTCTTAAATTAGTAGCTATGATTGCCTGGTATATATCTGTTTGCAAATAATACTTTTTACCAGTAAGTTAGCATTCAATAGACAATGCTACAAAATTATTCATATAAAAATCATTCAGGATCTCAATAAAACTAAGTAAAGCAAGTTTAGATTACATGGTATGGTATTCAGTACCTTTCACTCTCTATGTAAACCTATATTTCACAGGACAAAACTTGACAAACAACTTCATGTCAAATAATATAAAAGTTATGAACCTTCTGTTACTTTTGATTAAGGAAAAAGTAAATTTACAGACATTAACCTTAGAGTAAGTCACCACTGTTGAAAAACTACTATAGTGTGAATGCGGATAGCAGCAGAAACCTATACATACTGTGGGGAAAAAAATCAACTTTTTTTTCCACAGCAGTATGTATCAAAATCACATGGCTGGTCATGCAGGAAGAGCGCAGCTGCCAACACACACAGAATACTGACTGACCCACCCAGACACCTCCCTCCGACGAGCCCAGCTCCCGCGGCTCCCTGCAGATGGAGTTGTGCAGGAGGCATGGTGGGGCACAGATGGGAAGGGCTGTGGGATAGGCAGCGAGCCAGGCTCACTGCAAGGCTCAGCTTCTGGACAAGGCCAGCCTGCTCCTGACAACAGAGCCTTGAGCAACAGGAACTCGGGCCACTCTTGTCCCTGTGCCAGAGGTCAGGTGGCTCCATGGTGTGTATATACATATATATGGTATTAATAATATCTCAGGATAAGTGTGAGATAAGTGGATGAATAAGAGAAGTGACTGCAAACTGGGCAGATTTGTGCAATGTGCTTAGCGTCCTGTCAAGAACAGTAAATAACAGCCTGAAGGTCTGATTTAAACTGTATTCCACAAGACAGAAAAATGCCAAGATATAATAATAAAGAAGGAAAAAATATATTTCATACAGTCTCCTTTTTAAAATAAAATATGTTCATGAGTCTTACTTTTTATAACAATTTTACTTACTTTTGAAATATTGTCTTTGCCTTTTCTGAATGAGTGACTTTTATAACTCTATTTTCCACTTCGTGATTTTCAGCCAAAACCACTTACAAAAGGACACTTAAATAAAAAAAAAATGGAGTCAAAAACGGGTGAAAGGATTTAATAGCCAATCTGTGGTCCTAAGGAAGAAATTTATTATTTTTTCAGTATGCATTTTTACAAATCCTACTGTTTTATCTGGTAAGCTTTATCTACTGCAGCATTTTAAGTGCACAATACAAATATTTGAGTAATCATGACCTAATTGCAATTCATTTTGTCCATGAAATCCTAGAGAAATCCCAATGAGGACAAGTGATTTCAGCAAGCACAGACCATCCTTCTGTTTCATTGACTTGCAAAGTAACTGGTGAAACATACTTCATTCCAAACATATCAACTGAAAGAGATAAGTGAAAAGAATAACTACTGTAAATAGATGGATTTATTTCACTAATGTAGGAGGCATTTTAAAGACAACTATTCAATAGCAAGCTTTAATGTCAATGCATATTTAATGAAGTCAGAATACATTACATCTCTGAGGACTGCATTTGCAGATGCAAACCAGCATAGTTCCACTGCCTTAGCTGGATCTTTACCAGTCTATAACTTCTAACCTTGAAAAATCTTATTGAATATTCTCAGTTGTGTGTCCTTTCTTCTGTTTCTTTGTAGCCAAAGATTATTTTCTCCTGCTTTTTCCCCTCCACCTCTGTTCTTTTAACAGTCTTTTCCTTTCCCTTTTCCTCTCCACTTCAGTCTTTTCAGATTTCTCCAAAAACCTTTTTTAAAATTTTTGTTTCATAGAAGCATAAAATAATCTGGGCTGGAAAGAAGCTCTGGAAGTCATCTCGGCCAACTTCCTGTTCAAAGCAGGACTAATTTCAAAGTTAATTCAGGTTGCTCAGGGCTTCCTGACCAGAGGAGTTTTGAGTATGTGCAAGGATGGAGACTGCACAACCTCTCTGTGTTCTTGTTTCCGTACTTACCCCCGCCTTTTTTTTCTTAAGATTTAGTTTTTAATATTTCATTATGGGTTTTTTTTTTCAGTTCTGCTTCTTTGAATAGCTTCCATAATTCTTCATCTTCATTTCATCCTTATGCCTGTCTCTACCCTTCTACCTCCAAAAGTTGTAGCAAACACACTATTTCCATGGTTTCTATATTTTCTGATGTACTTATTTTTCTTTGTAATAGAAATATACCTCTTGCTTTGATATACAGGGTTATATTTGCCCCTCACAAGATTCAAACTGATGCCATATGGGTAGAGGTCAAATGAATGACCGCAGCTTATTGCCTAAAGCCATTCAGGTAACATGAACACTACCAGAACTGCCTTAACCCCCTGCCTTATTGTCCTTTGCTCCTGCACAGCTAACCCATCTTGCATTTGAAAATCAGACTTGTGCCTAATACCTGTAGAACTTCAGTGCTTTTTGAAGGAATAGAGGCTGCTAAGTATAAAAAGAAGTTCACCTGTCAGGCCTCACATTGCCTGAATCACCAGATTCATGTTTGAAAATTTATTTTTTGTTTCAGTTGAAAATTTGGAAAAAAGTGGCTTAACTGGTTTTTGTCGATGGCATTGTCAGGAGCTAACGGAACATCTGTCAGTCTAAATGAAGGCTGTCAATTTTAAATTGCTCTAAACAGTCCATCTTCAGCGAGAGATAGACCTTTAATGTTTACCATAGAAGAGCTGGGGTTCCATTCTCACGAAGAATGCAGGAAAAGTTGAACACATTAAAATGAGATTAAAGAAAAGTAATTTTATTGCTTTCAAAATATTTGCATTTGAAGTAAATGTCTTTCCTAAAATACTGAAAATACATACATTGTTAAAAATATGGAGTCATCTACTGATATTTTCTTTGAAGTGGTCTACAACAAAGCCTTGTGCTTGAATTAGGAACACTGAACCTTTGACTTTCCTGATGCTTAGTGCTTCTGTTTATTTTTACAACAAGTAATTTTGCAAATCATAAAGAAGTGACACATCACATCTGAATCAATGGATATTTGCTTACATTTAATGAAGTAGTGCCCATTTGCTTCATCACTGACAACCATTTAAGTTGACTCGTAAGGACAGAACTTGCTGCGCTCTGATAACTGCTTCAACGAGTAAGATCCAAGAAACAGGAAAATTCTAATTTGCTGGAGAAATACGAGACACGTACAATTGCTTCTCTCAATTTAATGTCTTACTATTGTTTGTACATTTTATGCCAATAAAATCAAAGCACTAAACTTTGCTCTACTTTTGCTCTACTCTACTTTGCCCGTGTGTGTCCTGCAACAGGACATCTCGGGATACTGAAATGAGTCTTGAATCTTCATGCTTCTGGGGTGGGCAGAATGGACCCCTCTCTCCCCCCACCTCCCATTCTTTCTCACATCCAGTTCTCAGAACTGGAGTTCTGTTTACCTGCCATGATCAGTGTGCTCTGGTGTATGCAGTTTAAAAGAAATAGTTTGAAATTCTTGCTTCTTGTTGGATTTCTTTGATATTCATGGTATTTGGAGACATAAGCTTTCTGTCTGCTTTCACTTTGCAGAGCTCTTAAGATTTCAAATATTTCTTTTCTTTTCATGTAACTGTGCTTATCAGTTACCCCACATAGAGAAAACAGTTTAATATGCATCTGAGTGCTTCCATCTTCTGAGTAGTCAAGAAGAAATTCAGTATTCCCAACAAGATTCAATATTCTCAAGATTATGCTGGGTACCAATATACATTGGAACAATCCAGATATTCTTCTACAATCCTGGATTCTTGACAGGGGATGTATGATTTTATTCTAGCAGTGAAGGCTGTTTTGGTACTACACAGCTTCACTCAAGGCCTCATTCCCTCATTTCAGGAGAAAAGTATTGTCTCCTAATATGCTTTCAAGTAAAACAGATAATCCACACGCTCCATGCGAGGGATGCCAGGATCCCTGAATGCTGGGACAAGCAGCTTTACGAAGACTTTGCCCAGACAGAACAACCGAAGCAGGGGACCTGGAGCTAGAACAAGTCCTATCTGTCGACACCGTGGTGTCAGGCTCTGCCTGGATATCCCTTTCTTTCGAAGCTGCGTGGGGAAACAGCTTCCCCGCAGAGCTGAGCTGCAGGGGACGGTGATCGGCAGGGGCTGCGTGTCGGTGACACTGAACCTGTTGGGACACTGACACCGCTGGATTTCACGGCACGGCCTCTGCCGTTCCCGGTGGGAATGCGGCGTTGCCAGGCTTCTCAGAAGCCCATATTTTTGCTGGAGCAACACCTCTCGCGTGCGCTACCGCCGCCTGCACCCGGGGCGGGGAGCGGCGGGACGGGGCCGAGAGCCGCGGCCGGCTCTGCCCAAGCCGGGGGCGG
>VWZT01008559.1:1411209-1546167 GCA_013397055.1 Pachycephala philippinensis | reverse complement strand
TTTTTTTTTTTTTTTGCAGTGACTCAGAAAAGTAAAGGTCCAAGACTCTTATTTTTGAGACCTCAAGAAAATCCAGCTTCATGTGCTAGGCTCTTTCTAGTAGCCTACAGAAAATAGAATGCAATCAGTTGGATGCATTTAGGACTGTTTAAAGTGTATTAAAAGAAGGTGATACATAGGACAGAAGGTAGAATCAGAAATAACTGGTATTTGAGAGAGAGATCTCTTTCTTGTGCTTCTTGGATATATACCATCTTGTTTTTGGATCAAGGTGTGTAGATTTTGGATAGTCCTTGGAAATTATTGGAGAAGCAAGCATTTGAAAACAGTAATTCTATATTAATCCTAAGTTTTCTCTATATATCTTGCTTTACAAACAACTGTCATTGGTTCTTGACTACATTATCCAAAACCCAATTCAAAACTATACCAAATACCTTAATATGTTTACTGACTCAGAGAGGGAGTAGGAAAGATGAGGGATCACAAATATGGTTGGTTTTGTTTTATTTCTTCCATGTTTCATGTTTTAATAGATGCTCAAATACCATGTCATTGAGAATAGTGGCATACTTTATATGGAATAAATACAAGAAGTTTTAAAAATTTCTACTTTCATAACCTTTGCTGCGTGTTTGAATTCCATTTCTGTAAACTGTTGCTTTGCATTACTTGAAGGGACCACATGCATTGAAAATAACTTTTCTGCAAAACATGTACTTACTGCTGTTAAAAGTTGTCTCAACTACCTTATTTATCAGTTCTCAAATTCTTCACCACAAGACAATCTTCTCATCAAGATGACTGTCTCATTTCTTGTTTCTCTCCCCCCTCCTTCTTACTGATACATTACAGTATCATCATGTATGTGTATGGTCAGAGATCCCTGAGTGCCTTTAAATTAGGCCTTTGCCTCTTCTAGATGAGCCTTGTGAACTTTCACTGCAGCTTCCAGCTGTACTTCATGTCCTCGGTCATTGCCTGGCTGACAGAGTGCCCAGTCGGAGCCACCAGCAAAGACCTTTCCGTCTTGGTGCTCTCTCACTTCAGACCTTCTCTCACCTCTCATTTCACCTTCTGCCCAGGCACACACAGCCTTAGGTATGTAGCATAGCCAGCATTGTGTCTGCTTTCCCCTCAGTGATGGAGGTTTTCAGAAGAGGAAGCAGACCCTCCATAGATGCTGTTGCACTTCTGTGGGATATGCCTGTAGTTTGCCAGGGAGGGATTGTGTGGTGGTCATAGCCAGCTGGTTGCCTGTAACTGCGCAGAGTGTCCTTCCTCCAACCTGACTCAGAACTTTCAAGCTAATGTTCTTCCTCATCATCATGGATTATGCCTTGTGTGACTGCCAAAGGAGAAAACTTTTTTGGAGTTTAGAGAAGAATGGATGTGAAAAGAGGGAACTACAGACCAAGTGGAATTGTCCTGTGAGATTTTGTCCTCCCTGAATGCATTCCCCATTCCTTGTTCCAGTGCCTTGCTAGAAACTTCTCTCTTCTTCAGTATCCCACTAGACCCTAGTCCTCCCTCCCGTCCCCTCTTCCATTGGCCCCTGTTATGTCACGCAACCTTGCCCCCACCCCCTATCCCTCAGATTATTGGGTACTGATGCTCTGCCCGCCCCGTGTACCCCTTGGGATAAAACCATTTGTGCGGGATTGTTCGTCCTTCTGCCTCTGTCCCTGTTCGGGCGCCAGATAACGTGGTGTGTGTGAGGTTGGTGGACCACAGCCGCGTTCTTTCCACAGCGCCCCTCGAGGGGTCACTTTGGCAGTGCCTCGACAGCACCCACGCGAGCACACGGCCTCACCTTGCAGGTGGACATGAGCAGCCACTCACACACAAAGTCTCTGCGTGTTCCGGAGATAGAGTCAGGAAGGCTTCTTTGCTTGTAATTCCGATGCGTTTATTAGGTCCGCAGCATGAACTGTAACAACCACCTCAAAAATGAGTAAAAAGATGTTTTTATTCTCAAAGTTTTTAAAATTTCATGGGTTTGTGCGTTCAACAAATGTACCCGCAAAAATACATTAGTCAGTTATTGCCCTTTTAATGAATGGTGCCATGCTTCATGAGTGCATCCAGACATTTAAAGTCTGACTGCTGCTGAGGTAAGATACTATTTATTGTAAGCAAGACAGTAGAAACCAGACTAGTCACTCGGTAGCCTTGCGTTACATTTATTTTAAGTAAAATCCCTTCTCTTTGTAGGATCCCTGAACTTGAGTTTGGTGTATGGAAGTTAAGATACTGCTTTGAACTATTAGGTATAATTTTATCTTCCAGCTTTGCATATAGAAGGCAATTGCTTATGTTTGACCAATGCTGTAAAAACTAGGGAGGATAAAATGGCTTGTACTTAGTTATAAAGATACAGGAAGTGTAACAGTGGAGTTTTAAAAATTGCTCTGGATATGTGACTGAGTCATGTGAAGTGAAACCAGGTACTTGTGTTCACTTTATCCTGTAGGCATCTATCCCCAAGGTCTGATTTCTTTCATTCACAGCTTCATTCCTTCTTCTCAGGTTCCTTCTTTTCTTTTTTTTTGCATTCTGAAGTTGAGTATGTTCTCCCCCTGCACTCTGCTTTGCCATTTCACACTCAGTTAAGCTTTTTCCTGCATGTGCTAAGAGCATGTACAACCCAGAGTACCCATGGAGCATTGCTTAATGGCTCCTGACACCCTGCATGCAGTTTTGTTGTGGTACATTTCAGAGCATGCCCTGCGTTCAGGGGTGCAAATGGAACAGGGAGGTTAGGAGGTCAGCAGGGAGTCTATAGTAATTGCGAGGAAGGAGTGTATAATTAGGGAACTTTGGGATCTATCAAAGGCAGAAGGTCATTTGGAGTGATGGCCTGGCTGAACATCTGATCACATACAGGCATATTTCTTGCATCTTTAGAGTAATTTTTGAGATTTCATGGTTTATTTCACTTATTTTTCTTAAGTTCTGTCTTTTTTACTTTTACTGCATTCGTCAGTTATAGCTTCCTGCAAACATGGGAAATTGGATCTGCTGAGGATGTCTCTGGATGTATGTAGGCTAAAGAGACCTTTCAAATATTATCCAGACAGCAAAATAGAAGAGGTAAAACCCCAAATAGTTAAAAATAATTTAACTTTTGAGAACATATGACTTAAGAGTTTAGTACCAAATACCAGTGAATTAAGTGTCTTATAAATGATGATAGCTCCCTTATTTTAACTAGAATGCACCTTCAATTCCTAGCAGAACCCCATCTAAAGAAAGGAGCTTTTTTTTTTTTTCCTATCATCCTGAGTAAATGCTATAGAAACAGTTTGTTTAGTCTTTTGAGAAGCCTGGTATTTTTTCTCAGGGGTTAGGAGGGTGTTGACTGGGGCTGAGGATAGTTAAAATCACTTTTTGCGAGCTAGAAGAATGCTTAAATGCCAAAGGTGTTTTATGTGAGTGTGGTGAGAGGGAAAGGTGAGAAGGAGAAGATACATTCTTTTGGGTGTATGGTCTCTGGTGTGTAGAGCAATTTCATATGCTCACTGACTGGCAGAAGTTAGGAGTAGAAAAGTACACATGAACCTCTTCTTGCATGGATTTGCCAGCTGTCAGCCTTCCTGCAGTCCTGGAAGGCAGGACCACTTTGTTCTAATGTAGCTTTGGAGTGTGGCAAGTTCTTTCTTTGGCAGCTCAAGGAAGCCCTTGGGT
This sequence comes from Pachycephala philippinensis, assembly GCA_013397055.1. Lineage (NCBI taxonomy): Eukaryota > Metazoa > Chordata > Aves > Passeriformes > Pachycephala > Pachycephala philippinensis. The sequence continues at coordinate 1,542,480 of VWZT01008559.1, read as the reverse complement.
AACACTCCCTTACTGCACATCAGACTTACTTTGTCTGGAGAATGGCAAGAGTATGAACCTAAGTGTGGATCTTCACAATCCGCAGTACAGGAGGCTTTGTTTATTTTTTGTTAATACGGGTCAGTGGATCACCTTTCTGAGAGGTTTTGAAAACAGCTCTGTCTGCTGCTATGGATGGGTAGAGTGGCTCTTTTTAAGAAAAAGCAGGCAATCCTGAAATTCATTGTAAAAAAATGCGATTTTTAATTGTTTGGTTAAAAAAACCCAACAATCCAAAGCCCAAAAACTTGCTAGAAACCATGGCTAGCATAGCCAGCATCTAGTTTCTTGTGGAGATGTAGTGCAGGTAACAGACTCCAAATATTTGCTCCCTGGTTTTGTGCTCCTTAGTACTAACAACGTCAGTGAGTGAAACTGCATTGTTTTTTCCAAGAAACTTTAACACTTGTAACTGGAAAATATGCTTACCTTGATGTAATTTCATGCTTTAACTCCTAAGCTGTCACTTGAAAAAAGTTATTTTCTAAATCTGGAAGGCAGGATAGTTTCAGCTTTCAGGTTACGTTTATAATGCTATGAGCATCCATAAGGCACATACTGGGTTTCATAGTTTTTTATCTTAGTGCAGTGATTCCATCGTAAGCTAGGAAAAAAATCCCATTAAAATTTCAGCTCAAGGCAATTGATTCTTGCTTGAGCAGAATCTTATTGCTACTGGCTGGGTGATGTGAAGACTTCCACTTAGTAGTTCTGGTTTCTCGTGTCATACATATATATAAGGTCCAGCTCTGGATCTGCAGAACAGGAAAAGCTTCAGTGCTTCCGTTATAACCCTGTGCATATGCTCTGTCTCTGATCAGCACAAAGTGGTTTTAAGTAAAAGGTTTCACTTTGCAAGTTCAAGATAAAATGTTCTTTCTTTTTGGCTTGTTATAAAATAATAAGACAATTTAGGTCCCCCCTATAGCTGTTCTAAAAACCCTGAACCTTCTCCAGTATGTTTTCCTCAGGCTCTTTACATCTCTACTTTTCCTGGAAATATTTCCACGGATGCTATACCTTCACACATGGGCCAGCACAGATCAGCAAATACAGGTGGTAATTGCAGTTTTAAACTGAGAAGATACATGGAGTTGTGGATTGTGCAGCTGAAGGTCTGTCACAGACGATGTTGCATCAAAAGCGGTAGGACCTGACTATGTGTCTACCTGATCCCCAGCAAAATTCTGCAGGAATTGTCCTTTTGACAGATTGGGACATGCCTATGTAATGTTTTATGTCAAGGGTGCTCAGCCATTGCTGGCGTGCCTTCTGCCCATGTCCTGTGTCTAGTGACCTTCCTCGTTGGTGGCTACTTGGGCACATTCTGTTTGCCAAATAAATTGTTTTGATGGCTGCAGCTTGTTCTTAACTGCTGCTTTTATTGTTTGGATCTGTGTGACACAGGTGAATTTGCTGGAATGCTCTGGGCAGCCAGAGGAACTTGGATTTACTTTTATTTGTCTATATAGATACACACACATCTTCATTAGACTTTGAGGAAGTACACATAAGTTTCTGTGCATGGGTGTGAGTGATAGGAGTGTCAGGGGAGGGCAGAGTACACAACATATGGCCCTTTGCTGTCACTAGATAAGCTAAATTACTGGTGTGCAAAAAGGTGGAGGGTTTTTTTGTGTGTGTGTGGGTTTGTTTTTTATTTTGTCTGAACTTAATGCTTCCAGTCCCAGGTGGCAGTCAACAGTTAGCTGTCATGGATCTCAGGAAACTTTGTACTCTTGGGGAATAGGTAGGCTTTGCACATGAGATAGTGTATCTGCAGTAGTCTCAATTCTCATTCTGTTACAGACATACCCTCATGTAAAACATGGCAAGGTTAGGGTGGCAAAGCCAGACACTGAGAACAGTTAATACCGTCTGCAAATGCACATATTGACAGAAGTACTCAAGGTAGCTTACTGTGTGGCTGACTAAGGTGAAAATCTAACCATAGCTTGTGTGCTCTTGAGTGATAACTGCCTGTGATGGTGCTTATGAGGTCAAAAGGACTGTATGGAGCTATTCATCTCCCAGTGAGAGAAGACAGTAGTTCTGCATCTACTTAAAAACATCAAAACTAGGAAGTTCTCTTTAAACAGAGATAAGTTGCAAACGTAAATTTGCTTGACATTTTCTGAGACAGGCCAGATGATATGGTTGAGTTTCCTCCAAGATAAAGTGTACAGATCCCCTAGGTCTGTGTTCTGTCAGAATACTCAGCTTGATGATAGTTCAGGTGTTAAAACCAAATCCCTAAAAACTCAAAAGCCAAAAATCCACTCCTTCCCAAAGTAACCCCCAAATAAACAAGAAAATTAGTTTATGCATATATACATTTTGTTTTGCCAATTCCAATGGGTATTGCAAGTTAACTGCTTTTCTGTGACGGAACCTCCATGTATAAATCTATTAAAAAGAAGTTGTTATGCATATTTTTAGTTGATTTGTCTAGTTCGTTCACTGTGAATGTATATAAAGGAAAAAATAAACAAATGATCCCTCTTCTCTTCCACTTCAATGAATCTTGTTAATTTCCATGAACCCCTACTCTTTCCAGGTGACTTTGAGATTTGTTTTTTTTTAACATTCTCACAAGTTGTCTGCTGTTTAGCCCCTCTGTTTTTGCTACAAATTTTATGTAGAAACTCCTGGAATACAGTTTTCACCAGGCTTCAGAGAGACTTTCGTGCCTAGAATAGCTTCACACAGGAATCCTCGGGGTACCCAGTGCCTGGTTTTATACTCCCTACAAGAATAATCTTTCCCCTATATGTTCCTTGTTCCTGAGTGAAAGTAGCTTGGCAGTAAGGACACTGGATCCAGTGCTATAGTTGTCATATGGTTATCGGTAAAGTGTGATCTAAACATACGAATAGGTAAAGGTAAAAATCCTTTTAAGCATTTACATGGAACTCAAATTTCAATCTGGAATTAAGAAATTTTATCTAACCAATGCTTAGGTGTCTTTGCAGGCCAGGACACTTCCAAGCATGGGTGAATGCCCCATCAATTCCTTTAATTGTGTGATTACTGTCAGCTCCTGCAATCTTAACATCACAGAATTTGTAAGGTGTAGTTAGATGCCTATAACAAACTTTTATCATTTTATTCTCTAAGAACTTCAAAAGTGATGTTGCTTTCAATCACTTCTAAAAACATATTCTATCAGAAAACATTAATTGCTAGATATTTCTTCCCTGCTGCTTAGCTGGTGTTATTATTTATGATTTTATTGCTATTTTCTTATTTCTGTTATATTAGCTCTGATCTTAATACATTAGCTTGAACCGCTATCTCTTACTGTGTTTCTAGCTGAATTATCTTCTAGAAGAAATACTTTTTCCAGATGTTGGCAGGGTACTATGATCACTCTAATACTTTTTTCTTTAATTAAGCAATGCTTCTTAAGTCTTTCATTATAAAATACTGTAATAGTGAAATAGGAAGAAAAAGGTGGAGGGCTTCTTGCATGATTCGAGAGCTTTGAATAAACAAAAGGGGAGGGATAGGAGAAGGGAAGAGAAAAATATAAAAGGAAGGGATTTTGTAATTTACTTTGACCGTTAAAGTGCTCTTGTTGTAAACGACTTGCAGGTTTTTAAGTGAGTTAAGAAGCCATACCTTAAGGGCATGAGCAGTACTTGAGCACAGGAGTGGGGCTTACCTGGGAGGGAGTCTGCCAACTTAGAGTCAAGTTTTCCAGAGCTTCAGTTGTTTTTTTAGAGTTCTTATGAAACCATTCCAATTGTGCTTATTGGAACAGTTGGACATACTAAGATTAATTCCTCATTTCTGAAATCTGCTATATATCCCTTATGTTTTCCATGTGTTCTGCAAACTTTATAGACAAAGATGTAATTTGTGTATGGGCACGGTGCATTCTTTAACCATAATTTTGAAATACTTATTTCTATAACTCTTGCAATAGAGTTAATATTGGTTAAGACTATACCTGATGAAGCCACTTTAAACCACTTTAAACCACTACTCACCATGTAGTGAGTAGCTGTGTTGATCCCCTAAACCTTGATTTAATATAAAGTGTCTAGATCATCCATAATATTTTATATAGAAAAAATAAATTATCATTCTCATGTGGGTTTTCTCATAAATTTTCTCAAATCTGTGCAGACGCATATTTCTGGGTAGCACTCCTTCTTTGGACCACTTATTTATGATGTGCAAGAGACTGTTTTCAATTTTGTACTCCACTTCTACTAAAGAGATCTTTTAAATGTACTTTTATCTCTCTATCTAAAGAACACAAGTAGAATGTTTCAGGCAGATTTCTTGTTAGATGATTTGAGAGGCATCTGTAGATGATAAGTAAATCCAGTGCATTTCTCATTTAATTTCCTGCAAATGCTTGGGCTCCTGTTTTAGCAAGCTGCCCCTGTACATCTAAGTGACTCTTCTTTATTTCATTTTACCAAAAGTATTTTTCACTTGAATCTCCCAGCTCTTTTTCTTGTGTGTCCAAGATGCAGCAATAGCTCCATTTGTATCAGCAGAATCTGTCACCACATGAAGTATCACTTTCCTGACTGGAAGACTGTAAACAGACAGTGTAACTGGGGACTGAATTTTTGTAGATGCATGCATTAGGAAAATGACGAGCTAACTGTGTGTTTTCATAGCCGATTTAAAGGATTGAAATGGGTGGCTACAAGTTCAATGCCTTCCTGGGCTTTGAATGACAAATATCAAATACCTTTCTTAAGACAGAGCACTGCTTACATCTCTTAAATTTTGCTTTTCTCCCACACAACATACTGAGTTATTTTCAATTGAGATAGATGTGCAATAATTTGTCATAGACTACTGGTGGGAGGCCTTCATAACTACTCAGTGGTAGTAATTGCTTCTTTACCCATACATTGTTGAAAAGGAGAGAATTCATTGAAGAAAGAATGAAAGCTTGTTGCATTACAGGTTTTTGCTCAGCTATTTCTTCCATATCTAAGCAGACCATTGATCCTGGAATACTGTGAAAGAATCAGTGGGCCAAAGAGTGAGCAAGAAGAGGAAGCTTGACTCCATTTTTCTAAAATGGTTGTCCCAAGTATCTGTAAGAGTGGACTCTCCAGTCTTAAGGACATGATTGTGCCGTCTTGTGTTAGTCTTTTGATTTAAAACAAAAAGCTAAGAATAATTCTGAGGCCATGAATCATAAGAGAGGATTCTGTCCTTCCAGCTCTCTGTCCTAAGTTTTTGGCCTGTAAATTTGTGGTCTGTTACTGTGAATTTTTGAAGTGAGGAGACTCAGTCAAAAACATACGTCTTAGTGTTTGGGGGTTTTAACTTTTTTTTTTGTTTTATTTTTTAAAGAGTGAAATCATAGAAGAATAATACAGCCTTGTTCTTGCAGTTAGTTTTTTCCAGTGGAAGTCTGATATTCTGGAAATTGAGTTTAGTTTAAAATGTAGTATGAATTCTTTCCTTATTAGTTCTGCGGTATTGTTCTCATAATCTGTGTGTTGTAACTGAAACCATCCCTTTGTAAAATCTGAAAGTCTGTTTGTTGGAAAAGCCCTTGAAGAAACAAACTCAGATTATCTGCTCCACCTGTTTGAAAGAATAGGAGGGAAGTAAAATGTATGTGTGAAATAAAGCAGGAACAATAAAGTTCTTTCTTAAATCTAGAAGAACATACTTTAAATATCTGTTATTTAGAAATATGATTTTTGGTATATCAGGAGAAAAGAATTAATTAGCATGTTAGTGTTGAGAATTAGTATGGGGTCAGATTTATGATGTTTCATTAACTGTGACTTTAATAATTTGTGTAATAAAACTTGAATGTTAACAAGAAGAATTGATGCTTTGCCTGTGACTGACAGGCTCTTGTCTGTCCCTGTCATTTACCCAAAAGGTTGTCCCTTAAGACTATCTGACAAGCTGTGGCATGTCTGTTTTCCTGAAGCCCTTTCCAGGCTGTTCTTGGTAAGCTTGATCTGCTGTCCTCTACAAATTACATGCCCTGGAAACACTGGATGTGAGAAGGCTAAACTGAATGTATAAAGGATCCAGCATGAAGACTGCTTGCAAAGAATTTAAATTAAACTGAGGGGGAAAAGTGCTTCTGTGAGTTAGATTTAAACAGCCTTAAAGTGAAAATACTATTTAGCTGTGTCTTTTTTCGTTCTGCGATAAAGTTGGTGCAGAGGATTCATCCACAATGTGTTGACAATAGCTCTAATAATGTTATGTATCAGGCAAGATTGCAGATAGGCTTCAGGCATGTGTCAGACTAACAGACTCTTAAACATCGACAACTGATAACTGCTTAGAAGGATCCCATATTCAAGGGGATATTATAATTCCAGTACAATATCCTGGGCGCTAAGGTAGTCTGCAGCAGTTTTTAAAAGACTTAGTAAGTTGTTTGAAAAAGCCCTCTTCTTGCTTCTGTTCTCATTTATCCTGCTATGCCTTTCTCTCTATAACCCTGAGTTTCAAGGTTGACATGTACAGTTAATCTTTTCAACCATATTATGTAGATTGTCACTATTATCTTATTGGTCAATCTTATGCATTATGGGCAAAACGTCCATGAGAATGCAGTGTACCTACTCACTTGATGTGTTTAATTGGCTGAAGCGAGGAAGTTTCTAAAAAGTTTGAAAATAATTTGATGAAATTGTTACATTTTTTTTCCTCTTCATAATCTCCTGAGGTGAAGTACTTAAGCCATAGTAAATTATGAATTTGGTTAGAAGTGCTCTGAGAAAGAAGAGAGTCCTTTAGGATTTCATAATTGAAAGGATTATGGGGCAGGGGGCTGAGGGAAAGGAGCTTAATTTTTTTTTTTTGTGTAGGTACTAGTGCTTTTGTTGGTAATCAGGTTACTGTGGTTCCCATTACATAGTTACCCATGTGTGTCTGTGATGGCTGGGGATGGGGAGTGTGTTGGGGGAATCAAGGAGAGAAACAGTTCAGTGATGTCGGCTTTGAATTTCTGGTACTCCATTCAAAAATCTTTGAAAAGAAAATCATGTTAACGCTGTTTCTAATCTATGGGAAAAATGCAATTTTAGAAGAAGAATATTATATAGATTAAGTTAAGGACAGAAGGCAACAAATCAGTCCAGAATTTGGACAGCACTCAAATTCTGAAGTTCTTGATGGCCTCTGCTCTCCTTTGCACAGTTCCCAACTGGTCCTGCTTGGTTATACCTAGTTTCTCTTTATTTTTGTGGTGGTCTCCTTTGTTTCATAACTCTTACAGTAATTACCTTTGATACGTTGTTAATATGCAAGGTAATCTGAGTTACTCTGGTGGGGCAAGTCTCTGAAAGCAAAGTTCTCTTGCCTTACCTTCCAGGTTTCACTGAAATTTCCCCCATCTCACATGCATATGTATGATCATTAACTTCAAAATATTATCATAAATAGCTTTTATTTAAATGAATTTTTTTTTTATATCAGTATTTTCATGGAAAATAATTCAATTACTTCTTACTTTCAGATGGGCACCTTCAAGGCACACGATGGTCAATACATTTTAGAACCTCTGATGAAAGCGGATGGAGGTGAACATGAAGATGAACATAACAAACCACATCTTATATACAGGCATGATGAACTTATAAAAAAGTATCAGAAATCCCATAAACATTGTGAAGTTTCAGGTACAGTCATACTATAAATTTCATTGTGACTTTTTCAAATGTCAGATGTTCTAAAGAAAAAAAAGCAAGATTTAATTTAATAAATAATTTTTCTCCAGAGTGTGCCATTAGAACCTACATACTTCTTTCACATAGGCTTGTCATCTGTTCCTTTTGTTTTGTGACAGTGGCAAATTCAAAAGTAGAACAAATTTTGCATATAAAAAAAAATCCATGATATTGCAAGAACTTCGGTGTGGGTTTGCTTTTACACCTACATTGTCCCATATGTAAACTCTGAAAGAGTAGATCCACAGGACTTGTTGCTTATATTTACAAAAGATAATGAACTTACTGCAAGTCTAACAGATAATACATGACATCTGTCTTCCTTAATAATGGAAGAATCTAATATTACCCATTAATTTATTATAATCTAATCTTACCTATTAATGTAGATGTTTGTCCTTATGAGTATTTTAATAATTTATTTACGCTACATATTCGTAATATTTTGTTTTATTTTATTTAAGGTTAAAGGAATGGGGTTAACAGAACCTCTGCCTTGGACTTTCGGAGAGAGGACTTTGGCCTGTTCAGGACACTGGTTCAAAGTGTCCCTTGGGAAACAGTCCTTAATAACAAAGGGGTTCCGGAAGGCTGGACATAATTTAAGAGAGAAATGTTAAAGGTGCAGGAGTAGGCCATCGCTATGTGCTGAAAGATGAGCTAGCAGGGAACACCAGCTCTCTGATCAGTTCCTGGGCTGAACAGGAAACTTTTTGCTGGAACTCTTCTGACGGAATATCTATCCAGGTGGTTGGTTAAAAATATAAAGATTAAAAAAAAAAGGTGTAGCTTGGGCGACTAGTGTTATTAATTTTGGAAAATTTGTAAAACATATTTTGTACTCGAAAACATTATTTTGAGAATTCTGCTTTCCCGTACATACATACATACATAAGGTCAGAAATTAACCATTATGTCAAGCAAATGTTCTTATTCCTGTGCCTTCCGTTTTTCAATGATAAATAATATTTACTAAACCAAATTAGAAGTCTTTCAGTTTGTTTTGTGTCTTTTTTTCTTTAATCTAAACAAGTTAGTGTGAGAAAAAGGCTCCAAGCACTAAGAACATAGTTATTTTCTCCCTTTTCATTTTTTGAAACAATTACAAAATGTTGTGTGCAAGGGCTTACTGTCATTTTGGGGGGGAGTGAAGTTGCAGAAATGTTTATGAAGAAAAGCTTTGTGTTTTTATGTTTCTGTCCTTCTAAAGAAGAGATGTGTCTCCTTTAATGCTGGTCTTGCTTGGTTATTCATATCCTTTCTTCACAGAGGAACAAATTATGTCAGTACTTGGAATCATGAGAGTGTCCCTTTCTCTAGTAAGGGAACCTTGACAGAGGATATGGAGGAACATAGCGTTCAACACATATTTTTAGTTTGAAGTTGGACCATGATAATTCTGAAATTGTCTATTCAATCTTTTGTTCACTCTGTACTGTTTTCTTCTAAAACTAACTTGCTAATGAAAAATAGTGTTAAAACCCTGATATATGCCATACTGAAGTCAGGATAGGATATTTATTGCATTTCCTCAGTCCATAGGTTCTGTTTCCTTAATAGATGGAAGCTCATCAGAGTTTGCCAGAATATGTTTTGAATAAATCTGATAGCTATTACTTATCCACTTGTTGACTCCTGGTGTTTGTAAACAAAATTAATTTTATTTGTTCTTGACTGGTCCGTAAATTTAGATAATCTTTAAACTCTCCCTTTGAATATAAATGTTATTTCCCATTTTGCTAGTACTCTGGAATCTCAGATACCTCCTGTGAATAAAGATTGTGTATATGAAATTGCTTCAGCCAATTCTCTTCAGTGCATCCAGCTCAGTCAGTCTGAACACACAGAGTATATGTGGATACTCTTAAACTAGTTCCTTTTCGAAGCCAGTCCCTGCTTTCTTCCCTCGTCATTGTTAGTGCTAATGGTTTCACAATTAGTATAGCTTTATTTTGTGATTGGCTTTTAAAAGATTACTCAATAAAGTGCTTGCTGTTGTCTCTACTGTTTTTCTTTCTGGCTGTATTGTGCCCTAACTTTAAGGAAGACAGAGTATGGATCTCTGAAAAGTAGCTTAAAGTTTACACATGAGGGCTCTTCCCTCGAATAATGGAATGCATGGATTTAAATCCTCTCAAGGTGAGGGTGACAGAATTGTGGTCTCTGAATTCTTGTGTCAGTGCTGTAGTCATTAAGTCATTAGAATAAAACGATTAGGAGACATATCCTTTGGCCACTACTTTTTAAGAGGGAAATTGAGTTTCCAGAAAGACAGTGGAGGTTTCTTCTGAAGGGTCTGGAGTGTCCAGTTAGCTGCTTAAGTTCTGGAGAGTAGTGAGAATTCATATATGCTTCTGCATTAAGTACTTTTTATGTGAACTGTTGGTAAGGTGACTCTGATAAAGGCATTGGTTTTTATGTCAGGCATCAGAAGCCTCTGGGGGCTGGACTATACAGTGTAATTGGAGGCATTACAGTACTTAGTTTGGAGATATCTGAGTAGGTTGTGTATTTCCTTTAGAGCCTGATCCTACATAGTGAATATTAAAAAAACAAAAATAATATTAGTCAAGCACTTAAGGTTTTTGATATGTACTTGCTTATGAAGTTAAACGCCATATTTATTTAAATACAATGTTATGTAAATTTGAAAGTCAGTAGGGACTTGAATTCAGGAATTGGCCCTAGTTTGTTTTTATTTCTTCTGCTGGTGCCAGAAGTTTATGTATAAAAATGTGTTTTGTTTAACTAACTTGGTTCCTTTGTTGTACTGATTAAGCTGTAGTGCTTATCTCCTTCCAGCCTTCCTGTTTGGATTATACTGCATTCTAGGAACTATGTAAAAGTGCTGTCTCTTAACTAATTTGTAGCAGAGAATCCATTTATGATAGAACTGTATAATAATATGCAAGACATCTCATTTGATGTTCCTATTACAGTCTTCTGTGTTTCGTATTTTGGGTTTTTTTTTTTTTTTTAGTTCTTGCACTGTTTGTCTTGGAAATAAGATCATAAATATAAGTTTGTCTATTTTGGGCAGCCTTTTGCCTTTTTCCATTTAGCAACTGCATTCAACAGTAAATTTTTTTTTACTTTACAGAGAAAGAGTTGAAGAAGAGCACTTTATTACATCCAACCTTGAGCAGTTTAAATGAAGAGAGCAGTGTTTTACAGAAGTCTCTCAGTTTAAAGTATGCTTTAAATAACCTCTCTGTAGAGGATGGTGGCAATCCACATTCCAGGAAAAAACGTTTTCTTTCATATCCAAGATATGTAGAAGTGATGGTCACAGCTGATACCAAAATGGTTCGTCACCATGGACAGAATTTACAGCACTATGTACTAACATTGATGTCAATAGTAAGTAAGTTCTTAAGCATTAGGAGTTTTAATTATTTCTGTTTTGTCATTTTCTTTTCTGCAACTTTCCTGTCTTCTGGTTTGATAAACTGTATAAAAAATTTTCTGTATAAAAAAAAAGATTACATAAACATAAATAAAAAAGTTGGGTCTGAATTCCAGATTATGGATCTTTTCAGTTTAATGCAGTTTAATTAATAATCTTTTCAGTGTAAGGTGTGTAGATGAAATGATGGGACCCATTCCCTGACTTTTTGTTGCTTTAGAAGAATTCTTAAGCTTCAGTGACTGAAACATACAGATTAATTACAGCAGATAGATGTTAAATGGCATTGTGGAAAAAAGAAATGCTTGGTTATAGTAATCGTAGTTTTTCAATTTTTCAAGAAATTTCAGATTAATATGGGTCAGACCTTGAGTTGGCATCATTTATTTGCAATCTTTCTGGTAAATTCTTTCTTGAACCAAAGGTCACTACATGTATTGATTCAGAATATGGTACAGTAAGCTCTAAAATCAAAAGTTTTACCATGACATCTGTTGAACCATCTGTTAGGAAAAGGCACAATAACATATTCTGCGTTGTAATTATTTCTAGATTTACGTCCTTACATCTATTCAAGAAGTTTAATTTATATGAAACTACATCTAGCTTGGGGGCTAGCAAATTAAAGCACCTACCATATAGGTATCTATAGAGACATCTGCTTTTTAGATGGCTGTTAACTTGACCAGTTACAGACATCTACTTTTGGATGGACAGAATAGCTCTCTAGTTTTCACTGGGGTCAATTAATTTGCTTCACAGAAGTGCCCCATGCCATTTAAGATGCCGTAGGACATCTGACTTGGCCTCAGCTGCAGCTTTTCACAAAGCTGTGCAAGTCTCCTGTAAATCATGTGTTGTATCTGCCAGTTGGGCATGGGTTTCTGATAACCTATAGTGTGTGAAGGGATGCTGGATAATACACAGTTAGACAACTGAACTGAATTCTGCTCACTCTAATATCCACATCTCCACCTGATGACACTAGAGGTGCTGCCATCTATTACACAGATGTTATAGGCACCTAAATTTAGAACATGGAGTTTCCTTTAACTGGTTTCTAAGAGAAATAATGTTTTAAGGGAGATTAGTATGTATTAATGTAAGTCTTCTGAATTTTTCTTTTAGTGGTGTGAAAGTCTGAAAGTTCATGTATTACAAAAAAAAAAAAAAGTCAGTACCAAAAGTTGTTTGTACTCAGTTTGGAATTCCTTTAGAAACAATTGGTCCCAAAGATGCCATTTTATTATAGTTGCTTCCTTTATTAAAGAGCTGTACTAAGAAACAAAGTGAAGCGGTAAAGACATTACTTTAAAATAGAAGCTGTTTTTTACAGAGCTTTACAACAAGATGGAATAGAATATTTATTATATCATTTTCATGAGGCGTTGTTGTGATTATAGGTAATGTAATTCCTGATTTTTTTTAGAAGAAAACATTGTTCCCGCATCTGTAGATGTTATAAATTCAACTACTATTCCTTACAGTGCAATGTTTGTGTTTTCACTTACACAATTGGACTTCTAGGTAAATAAGATAAGCATTGTATAATTGCTATTAAAGAGAACCTATATATTAACTATTTTTAAAATCTAGTATTTGACATATACTGTATGAGTGAAAGAATACCAGTTATTTTCTAAAAAAAACCTTGTAATTTCTTTCTTGTGCTTTCCTATCTGTACTGTAAAACTAGGGTTTTACACTTACTGCTGGCTTCGAGGTAAGAGCATCCAATAACCCACTACATCTTTAATGTGAGTTTAATATCTCTGAATACCACTATAGGTGGTAAGATGTATTGCTTGCATCTTTTGACAGCTCTTACTCCACATATGTATATGCAGAAGGTAATCTTGAAACAAAAGTTTTTTAGGATTCTATTTCTAGCAATGTTATAAATGCAGATGTAAAAAATACAAATTCAGATCTTAATTTTAAACAATTTTCTTTACAGTTCAATTAATTCCATGCACTCTCCCTCCCCCACCTCCATTTCCCCAAAAGAATATATATCCCAGCTTGTATCTCTTCTTGAAGCATTTCAGCAATGTCTTGGAATCACAGAACAATTGGAAGTCATCTGATCCAAACCCCTCCTGACATATATATGATTTTTCAAACAAATAATGCATATGAATATACAGCCTTCAGTCTCTTCTTCTCCATAACAGTTATTTTTCAGTAAACTAGTAAAAAAATTGCGAAGGATAGGAAAACAAATGACTACCATTCTTTCCTATGTAATCTGCATTAGAATTTATCAGTATGCTGGTGGGTCATTTCTTGACCCACAGCCTCTTAGTGTTTGAAATAGAACCAGCGTTAGTCTTATTTGATTGCCCATAAAGGAAATAAATGACACTTTAAAATTTTATCCTTTCTGCCATTATAGAGATAGCTTTGATTACTAAATTTATCTGGTACTTGTGTCTGGTCAAGCAGCTTCTGTTATGGGGAATTGTCAGGTTGCTGGCATTTTAAGTGAATCAAGCATTGTACTTTACTCTTGTAATAATTCTGAAACTTTTAAGGTTATTCACTTCTGGCTTGGATTTTAAAGAAACCTAAAAACTTCAAGCATATAAATCACATTAAATTTTAATGAAACTTAGACATCTAGCTCCCAGAAGAACCTTTGAAATTCTGGCCCATTTTCCTTTTATTTTCTTTGGGGCTTTTTTTAACATCAACAAAACCACCAAAGTAAACTTGCTGCTGTTTTATGAGTGGAAAAAAAGGACTGAAATATACTGCTAAATATTTTTAGGGTTTTAAGTGTTTTGTCACTCATCCAATTCAACCTGAAAAGGCTTAGCTCTCAGCATGCAAGTAATCCCATTGAACTGGAACTGGAATGCATTTTCTCATTTCTTTAAAACTGCATGAATGTTGGCAATAAGAGTATTCACATTATTTACATTATGTCTTGGAAATACTTACTCGTTCTGATTGAAATACGTACTTCAAGATAGAAGGAATACCTTTGCCATAGGATTTTATGGAAAACTTTATTGTATTTCAACACAAAGAGGGGCATTATTTAATGTGAAACAATAAATGAAAAAATAAAGAATACTGTAATTGCTTTTACTATTCCTTCTTGTTCCTCCAAGCATTGTATCAGCAGAGCAGGCAGTATACTGGCACTGCCTTAATAGATTTAGTAACTGGAGGACTTCATCCTAGCCTATATTCTGAAAGTTTAAAGCCCCAAACATGAAGGCTTGATCTTAGCAACTGAAACAATTCATTAAGACACTGGAGTTTACTATAAAATTCAAACACACCCGAAATTTGGTTCCATGAAGCATTTTGAGGTACTATCCTCATTTTCTGAATAAAGAACCTGATTATTGTCATCCTTTTAAGTACTGTACTACTTATATAGTTAGTTTGGTACTAAAAAACCTACTTGGTCTGTTCTTGCAGCAGAAGGTCTTGGTTTCTGCTTGCAGCAAAAAATTTGTAATCTTGCCTTTCTGAAAAGAAATCATGACATGTAAAACCACCTGTGGTAGGGCTATGATGGCCAGCTCAGATTGTGAACTTGGCTGGCTGCCTAGTCATGTGAGTGTTAAAGTTGGAGCATGGGAGCAGGGCAGCCATGCATTCAGGGAGAGGATTGAGACAACATCAATTTACATCATTTAATTTGCAGTGAGACTGTGAAACCATAAAATGGTGTTGTATCGTGGTAAGACAGTACTGTTATAATATGGTGTTAAAAGCTTGTGCTTTTGATTTTCATCAAGACAGGTTCCTGGCTTGGACTGCTCATCAATGGCTTTGACTCTGTTGTTTTGGTCATTCTGTAGTCTTTCAGATCTGTGCAAATCCAGCTGCCATCCAAGTACCTTGAAACAGTTACTGTCACTTTAGTAAAGTTCTGTGGCTACCATCTTTTACTGACATATGAAATGGAAGGTAATGAGTAGTAGGACCTAAAAGCAAAAAGTTTTTCTAGGTATAGTCTTGTGTATACTTTTTTATTTTCCATTGTGATGGGTCATCATCAGCATTGATCATGAAGTATTTTCTATATGGAAAGATCATGTGCACCAATGTGCCCCATCATTAAAACCAGACAAATTATTTTATCCTAACATGTAGAGGGTGAATTTAAGGAATGTTTTTATACTTTCTTTGCAGTTCCTACTGTACAATAGTTAACAGTTCATCTTTCCAGAACACACTGGGAAAACATAGATGCATCCTGGCCTTTCAGAATATTTTACTGATTCTGCCTATAGTGATTATTTAAAAACAGGCGGTAGAGCTAAATGGTTTGTAGGTTAATAATATAATTTGTATGACTGCCATCTGAGAGGCAATGAATATAGTTAACATTCAAAATTTGGAGATGAGTATATGGTTCCTTGTGTCTGTTCCTTAGAACCTCAGTAGTCTATTTTGCCCCTTTTTCATCCAGATCAGTGTATTAGTACTAATGCTACAGGAATGTTGAGTGCTTTTTATCTCTCATCCAGTAAAATTTATAAGGCCAGCACAAGGTATATTTTTCTTGGCGTAAGCCAAGAATATACCTTATTATGTTTCTTCTGTGTATATAAAACCCCATGATCTTGTGCATCTGACGTGGTTAAAATGAAAGTATTTGTTTATGCACCAATGAATATACATAGCTTGAAACAATTATTTTCAAAGTATCATTCATATAAATTCTTTGAGGTAGCCTTCTTACCATATGACATATGGGTATCTGTACAGGTATAAAAGCCTACTATTGTTTTAATTGTGACTGTCCTTGTATTGAAACTTCAGGGTGCCTGTATATTAAATGTCATAATGACATCTTGAAGTCCAACAACTAATACAGAGGGATTAATATGCCCAGGTAGCTAAGAAGGCCAATGGCATCCTGTCTTGTATTAGAAATAATGTGGCCAGCAGGACCCAGGGCAGTGATTGCTCCCTTGTACTCAGCGCTGGTGAGGCTGCACCTTGAGTGCTGTGTCTGGTTCTGGGCCCCTCACTACAAGACATTGAGGTGCTGGAGCATGGCCAGAGAAGGGCAACAAGGCTGATGAAGGGTCTGGAGCACAAGTCATATGAGGAGTGGCTGAGGGAGCTGGGGATGTTTAGGCTGGGAAAAAGGAGGCTTGGGGGAGCCTTATCACTGTACAACTACCTGTGAGGAGATTGTAGTGAGTTGGGGGTCAGTTTTGTCTCCCAAGTAACAAGTGAAGGACCAGAGAAAATGGTTTCAAGCTGCACCAGGAAGGTTTAGAAAAAATTACGTCATGGAGAGGGTTGTGGAGCATTGTGACAGGCTGCCCTGGGAAGCAGAGGAGTCACCATCCCTGGAGGTAAGTAAAGGATGTGCAGATGTGGTGCTTAGGGTTTTGTAGTGGACTTGGCAGTGTTTGGTTGAACTCAATGATTTTAAGGGTCTTTTCGTACCTAAGTGATTCTATTTTGCAGTATGTAGGCAGGCACATACTTGCCTGTCTTTACACTTCACTGCTGTTAGTACTATTTACTACTGTTTTTGTCTAGGTGGTGATTGTTGTTGATCAGATATTTGATGATTAGATAAGTGCTTGTCTCTATGACTTTCTCCTCAGTAGTACATGGTTCAAGGGCTGTTATTAAGGTGGAGTCTTGGTACTGTTTAATTATGACAAAGGCCTTGCTTTAAGCTACCTGGGACCCATCTCATATAAAAAGAATATGAACAAGGAGTACAAGGAATAAGGGGACACGTTGCCAAGCAACACTTGTGTCTTCTTCTGAGTAGCTTCTAACAGCTAGAGAAGCCTGTCTATGGCTGTGTCTTGTGAAATGATCTTTTAAGGTAGCTCCTTTTAGAATCTGAAAGGAAGTATGCATTGACATTGTACTGTACATGATGGCATTTGATATGATCTGATTATAACTGTGATAGAAAACTGTATTTTCATTGAACAGTTGTAGATGGTGATGATCATGACTGTTACCATATTCTGAGCTATTTGCAGTATTAAAGGAATATCTTTGCAGCCATCTCAGTCGCAAGTTAGAGATAAGACAGAACACAGGCATTCCTGATAAGGTGTCATGGTTTCACCCCAGCTGGCAGCTAAGCCCCACACAACCACTCTCTCATTCCCCCACCACCAGGATCAGGGAGAGAATTGGAAGGGTAAAAGCTAGAAACTCATGGGTTGAGATAAAGACAGTTTAATAGGGAAAGCAAAGAATTAATTCATTTCTTGCTATGGGCAGGCAGGTGTTCAGCCAGCTCCAGGAGAGCAGGGCCCCATCACATGTAGTGGCTACTGGGGAAGACAAACACCATCACTCCAAATGTCCCCATCTTTCTCCTCCTTCCCCCCACTGAATGTACTGAGCATGATGTCACATGGTCTGGAATCTCCCTTTGGTCAGTTGGGGTCACCTGTCCAGGCTGTGGCTCCTCTCAACCTTCCAGGCACCCCCAGTTTCCTCGCCAGAGTGCTAATGTGAGAATCAGGAAAGGCCTTGGCTCTGTGTAAGCCCTGCTCAGCAATAACAAAAATATCTCTATATTATCAACCCTGTGTCGATAATTGAGATTTGTGTTGTAGCACGAATCTAAAGTATAGCCCCATACCAGCCACTATGAAGACAATTAGTTCTACCCCAGCCAAAACCAACAGAAAAGGCAACTCAGCCTTTAAAAGGGATGTGTTCTCTCCTTCTGGCTCCACTAAAGCACTCCTCTAGGTGTCGTGTGGAACCTCTACTTGGTTAACTCAGGGGATAGTAGATTGAAGAGGACTTGGGTGAGGGGACTGAAGATGACCTAAAACTTACAGGGGGGAAAAAATGGTAAGTCTGAGGCATAGATATACTTGTGCAAGTTTGCATGAGAAGCCTCTGCTGCCACTAGGATCCACTCATGGAAGCCAGTTTTTTACAGAAATAAGCATGCAACAGTATAGGAGTAGCACCAACAGAAATAGCATGGCTTTTTCACTGAAGAAGTAACTGCTCATATATCTCATAACTTCAGACAATTTTTGGGTCTTATGAAACATACAAGACAATTGATATGACACTGGAAAAGGTGAAGGAGAAATCTCCCAGATCCCTGGATATCGTACATGCTTACAGCACTACAGTGGTACGTAAGAGATTTTGGAGCCTGCAAAAGCTGTACAAGCTATGAAGTGTTTCAAGTGTACAAGCTACCATGTTTCTTTCAGGGGATATGAATGTTTGTATTTTCTTGGTGCCATGGTTGTGTGTAACAGACAAGAGGAAAGAAAAAGAGGTCTTTTGATACAATGTTTAGGGGAAAAGAAGGAAAAAAAGAGCTGAACAAGATATATCCAATTGGATTTGGATATATCATTTATTTACCTTCCAGCCTGTAGGTGTACTTGCTTGTTTATTAGCACCTTTTCTGAATAGGGCATTTTGCCACTATTCACAGTCACACCTTAATGGACAGTTGCAACAGGCATGTCAAGAGGAACTCTTTGTGGCCAAGTGGCTTCCAGTCAACTGGCAGCCACAGCTGTGGAGATAACAAGGTCTGACTTAATCTTTGAAAATTCCGTGAAAATAAAAGCTGCAATCCTTCCACTAAAGTGTCACTAGTTTCATTTATATGTTTTTTTTTCCATTCTTTGTAGCTATACTGTAGTGTGGAGGCTCGGTTTAAGAGTTTGAAAAATCTCTTGAAACTAATTTCACTTTGCCTTGGCTACTACCTCCTACTTCTCTGAAGCAGTATTTACATCACTGTAAAGCAAGTAGATCTGGAAATTGTAAAAAAATGGTGTGTTCTATCAAATTCCTATTCCATTTCATCATCCTTTTTAATGAATGCTTCCAATAAGAGATGATTGAGAGAGGTATCCTTAGAATACAGGAGCAGGGAGTACTTAGCCCTTAATTTTTTTTTTTCACGAAAAATAAGAATCTTATATTCTAGATCTTTGATAGTTCCCTGTGTCATTCTATCATTTCTAGTCTCAGTGGATTATTTTAGTCTGCCCAGTTCCTTAGGTGAACCTTCAAGTTTGGTTTGTGGTTATCTGCTCTCAGGATTTTTCTCTTCTCATGTGTTCAAGCAGGCTGAGAATATACTGATCTTTGCGGGTAAGGGCATCTTGTTATCAGCATAGAGTCTTGCTCTTTGATCTTTTGAAAGCAGTGGTAATAACTAAGTGTTTGGAAGTCATGGAAGTGCTCATGAGGCAAAGGATCCATACTTTGACTCACACATAGGGTTAATGAGAGCAGTGTTACTTTACATTTAGTATGAACTTACTTTTTCTCATACTGGAAACAGGTATGTTTCAGATTTTGGCAGGAGCTGCTGACCTCTGGCATCTACATGACGTCATTTCAGTCCTCAGCTATTCTCCAGAGAGATAACCAGTAGATAATTCAGATGGTGCATAGATACAGTGTTGAAGGTCCTGCCACAGATTCTCTTCAGGTGTGCAATGAGATATTCTTCTCTCATATACTTACTCAGTCTAATGCATCTCCTCTGAGGTATGAGTAACTAGTTTTGGGTTTTGAAGATACACTTTTGCTCAAATCTTTTAAATGGACATTGTGTCAGCTGGCAGGAGGGAGGACTCTTGACTCTGTGTTTTGTGTTGGTTTCTTTGCCTCCTTTATGTTTCCAGATTTTGTTACCTGGATAACCTCAACAGAAAGCACTTGCACAGCAGTAAAAGGTTTTTTTCAAGGAACTATTAATGTATATGAGGGAACACCCATCAATTATAGTATAAGTAGTTCTTGTTCATGGTTCATGAACAAGAACTGCTAAGTTTTAATTACAAGAAGGCTCCAGCCTCAACTTCTTGCTTGGATCATTCTGATCACCCAGGAGCAGACATTATGTCTACTATAGTAGAGGAGACATTTGAGAAACTTAAGGGTAATTTTGCACTGGAGGTTGAAAGTCACAGTTTAGGCACTCAGGTATTATTTGGTGTTAGCTGAACCTAGTTAACTCTCCCATTCAGTTCTCAATCCTTTTGCCTCTTCTACCTGATATGTAGCCTTACAGTACTGGACAAATCTTGGTTTTTGTTGATTGTGTCACTACCTCAGATGACCTGCATACTCTTTACTTGACAGCCAGTGAAATGCATCCACTTCCTGAGTTTCAGAGCTTTCTGTTCCAAAACCAGACATTAGCTCGACTAATTCACAAGTTAATTAAGAGATTTTTCTGATTAATCTAGTGGCATTCTGTGACAGAGTAACTGCATCAGGGACAAGGAAAGAGCTCTGCCTGATCAGCTGTAAAGCCTTTGATACAGCCCCCCACTACAATCTGGCCCGTAAATTGGAAAGATAAGGGTTTGATGCATGGACTGTTGGATGGATAAGGAATTGACTGGATGGCCAGTCCAAAGAGTTATCATCAATGAATCAATGTCCAAACAGAATCCAGTAATGAGTGGTGTCTCTCAAGGGTCCATATTGGAACCAGTACTTTTTAATATCTTCGTCAATGACACTGACAGTGTAATTGTGTGCACCCTGAGCAAGTTTGCAGATGACACTAAGCTCAGTGATTGAGTTGTTTGAAAGAAGGGATGCCATCCAGAGTGACCTTGACAGGCCTGAGGAGTGGGCCTGTGTGAATCTCAGGAAGGTCTACAAGGCCAAGTGCAACAACCATGTCCAGTGAAAGATGTCTGTGTTAATTCTATATGCATGTAATCATCTTGTATAGGTTTACGCTGTAACAAATTCTCAGTTGTAAGTGCCTCTTATATCAGCTTAAATGGTATGAGAATCAATCTTTGGAACAACTGTCTTCCAATCCTTGGAATAAGCCAAAGATCCTCACAGATCTCATTTCAGAATCCTCTGACATGATTTTGGAATGCCATATGCTGTTTCTTCTTTGCTAAAGAGAAATAAAACTTGAATTTGCTAAAGAGAAATAAAACTTGAAAGACCTAGGCTGGAATTAACCTATCTTATCCTCATACATCTGAAAATTAGACATCTGTCCGTAGTATAGGGATGAAGAAATGAAATAGATGCTCTTACTGTCTTTTATGAAAATATATGTTTAAATACATATCTCTAGATAGTCATAGCTACAGAACAGTTCCTCCCTTCTCCTTCTCAACTGACCATTGAAGGAAATTGCTCACTGTTAGTTACATGAGCTGAGATGGATGTGATAATTGTGTTACTGTAAGACAGTGGTTCCTACAGGAACATACTTTGACTGTGGGGAGGATAAATATCCAGAAATATCCTTTCTGAGTTTATCAAAGTGGATCTCAAAGTATAAAAACACATTATGAACTTAATTGTGGTAAAGTAATTTTGATATTAGAAAAATGGTGGTTTATTCCACTCAAGTTCTGCCTAAATTGTGCTTGAGCAATTCAGATACCTTTTTCTTTTATAAAGGATTCTGAGTTTGTCCATGCCCAGTGGATTCAGCTCTTCAGTGAGTATTTGAGAGTTGTTGCTTATTCCCACTGAAGAATAATTGGATACTTGCTGGTTAGTAACCAAGAAAGGAGTCCATATGGAAAGAAGCAAATAGCTGTACTGCTCTGAAATGTGTTCTCCACATGGGTTCTGAAACTCTGTCTCCTTGCCTACCCTTATGGAATCCTCTATTTCCAGCTTGTTTGTCAACAAAAGAATGAAGGACAGTGCTGCACATTGTGTTCTCTCCAGTTTAGAGAAAGGTAGGGCATGAGTTGGGAGCCAGTACTCTGTCAGTTCCAAGTTTTAGCAGGATTACTTGATCTCAGGTAAATAGAATTTAGATCCTGCAAGGCTGTAGTTTCACAAGCAATTTGAGCTTGTTCAAATGGCTCAAAAGACTTTTGAAAGAAGTCTATTTTTCTTCCCCTTTCCCTCTGTCAGCACTTATGTTGGAGACTGTACCAGAAATGAGATCATATTGAGCAGTATAACGTGATTAAAAAAATATAATTTTGCAGCTGGATCTGTTTCTTGATCACTTTTGTAGCCTTGCAGCCTTAGCACAAACTTGAAGGAAGGAAAGCCAGTACTTCTGTGTTTGGTGGCAACTCTTGTTTATATAAGGCTGCCATTCGACTACTGCTTTAAGCCAGAATTCATATGGATGAGATATTTGAAGCTGTTACTGAGAATGTATAAATTTTTTTACTGCTTTTATGAAGAATGACTTTGAAAGTAGTTCACTTTGGTGTATGGAATTGACTCATGGTTTTTACTATCTGTATGCAAGACTATGTATAAAAATGCCTGTTGGGTATATAAATACAAATTTTATGAGTGAGGAAAGATACTTTTGTATGTGTCGTGTATTTTCAATACAGTTTTACAACTCAGTCCAGCTTCCATTAAAAGCAAGGTAAAAACTTATTTGTTCAAAGTTGTTTTTTAAAACTCTAATATTTCAGGTTTTGATTCTACAAGTCATTCACATAAACCAGCTTATACCTCAAGTCACAGTAACATTACTTTTTTTATTTTTTGATATTTTATCAGTAAACTGTATAATAAGTGTACTTTTTACATTAGCATTTCAACATAGTGTCTGTCTGTTTGGAAATGAATATAAAATTGAAGCTATTGGGGTATTAAAAACTGAGAAACTTTTTTTTGTCACCATGTCCTTGGGTAGAAGGTACAATTGGATGCATGAGGTACCTGCTGTGTAGTGGCTTGGTTTGCTTTGGTAATTTGTTTGTTTCATTAGAGGAGATATGGTTTACCAGGTAAGTTTAATACTCTAATCTTCTGTTTTTTTCTCTTTAGGTTGCAGCAATCTATAAAGATGCAACTATTGGAAATCTTATAAATATAGTTATTGTCAAATTAATTGTAATTCACAATGAACAGGTAAGAAAAAGAAAAATTTAAAAGATTTCATTCTTACATAAGAAACAAAATGCATTAATTTGCATTGTAATTACAAAGTTTAGTTATTTTTAGTTTAAATATAAAATATTTTATTTAACTATGTAATTTCATTTTAAAACAGGAAACAAAATGTCAAATGCAAGGTTAACTTCAGAGCCTGTATTTAATGCCTCTATTTTCCTGTGTCTCTATTTGCACGTCCAGTTGACCTATACTGACATAAATCAGGCAGTATATGAAAGCTTATGGCAGAACTACCAGAAGTGTGGTTATGCTCATGGAAACATGGCAGGAAAATGACAGGTTTTATACAGGGTTTTGATGGAAGGCTTTCAGCCCTAATAGCTGTAATATTTTAAGATTGTAAGAAGCACATGCTTTTCAAATACATGGGTTTTATATTTATTTATCGTAAACTTCTTGTCACTATATTTTTCTAATATTTAACACATGGTAAATGCTCACATACATTGTTTAGAGTAACGGGTTCTTATGACTGATGACTTGTAGCTAAATTCAGATCTGACTCTTCAAACAAATCTGCTGAGGGAATTCTTATGTGGAGCCCTGCTGACTTTCTTTCCCTGAACAAGTCATTACTTTGCAGATTAGCAGGACAAATTACAATGCAGTAAGTGCACGTGCATGAGTATTAAAGCCCTTATTTGATTTTTTTGGCCGTTTCTTGCTTAGGAAGGACCAGCTATCACTTTTAATGCAGCTACCACTCTTCGTAATTTTTGCTTATGGCAGCAAGCACAAAACACTTTGGATGATACTCACCCTTCTCATCATGACACTGCTGTTCTCATCACTAGGTACAGTATCTAATTTAGCCACAATTACTCAGCTAGGTGAGACAAATGCTTCAGTTTTGTTTTTGCAATATCACCTTTTAACCATTCCACTGACATCATTCATAGGTAAGTGAATAATACTATCTTGCCCTTCCCAAACCACTGATTATCAATATGTGAGCAATTGCTCTGAAATTACTATGTTGATAGATAAGCATCTGTTGATCCCTGCACTAAAGATGATAGAAATTAATTAGATCTGAAATCGTTGCAAGGAAGTTAAGTCTTTAGCTATAGTACATGTATGTGATGGGGAGGAGTGTTGTACGTAATAGAGTCAGCTGAAGGATGCAGTGTCAGACAGCTCCTGATAGCCCTGATATGATTAGAACTATCAAAAACTTAAAATGGAGAACGTATAAATATTAGTATGTTTTCCTCCTGTACATAAATCACCTCAGGGAGTATTCTGATGTTGATTCATTGGAATAGTCTTTTTTTCACTCTTCTTTTTCACCTAAATTTTCCAGCCAGTGTTCAAGGTTCAAGTATGCTGCAATCTGCATGTTTTTTGGGAGCATATCATACTTGATATAGCTTCTGCATTGTAGAGAAAGAAATAATAAATTTTTATTCTTTGCATGCTAGATAAAAAGCAGTACTGTGGGCTTAGTCTGGTGAATTTAAATTACTTCTTTCACTAGAGTACAAATTGTTTGAATGGCCTGTAACATTAAAAATTGAGAATCAGATTTGCAAATGGTGTAATTAGTGTAGCAACAGTGAAATACTCTAAAAATATTCTTTTTATCTGCTGTAATGATTTGAAATAAATCTTTTCTTTCAAGGGAAGATATCTGCAGAGCTAGAGAGAAGTGCGATACTCTTGGTGAGTTATTTTTTCATCAGTATGATTTTATAACAGAAAATATATGAGAATATCAGTACAGGGAGAAAAATCTGTTAGCAATAAGTCAGAAAATAGATACAAAATTCAAGCCCCACAGACAAAAATAATGGTTTCTTATTGCTGTTCTCTCCTGGCATGTACTTTGGTGCCAGGTGGTTGTTTGTTTTGTGTAAATTTTCTGCAAATTTGAGGCACAACTTTCGACTTGAGTGCCATAGTATTCACTGTAATACATGGCAAGACATGGAAATTCATTCTCTTAAGCTTTTATATAAGGATTCAATTTTGCAGGTTTAGCAGAGCTAGGTACAATGTGTGACCCACTACGCAGCTGTTCTGTAAGTGAAGAAAATGGATTGAGTGCTGCTTTTACTATAGCACATGAGCTTGGACATGTGTAAGTACCTATTTCCTGGCAGGTAATTTTTTTTAAATTTCCTTTTAAATATGACCAATTTTCAGCAGTGGGCTTTGCATTTGTAAGAGGGTGCAGTCTGATACGTTCTTTTAGAAGAATCATCATTTTTGCCCCTTGCAGTGAGCCAGGTAAAGAAATTGTGAATTTTATAACTTGGTTGGTATCCTGAATTTTAGGAAAAATGTCCAATTCTGTGCTTTTGTCATATGAACTGGTTGGGACACTGGGACATACCCTAGATAGTGCAACATAGTCCTGTTAACTCAAACTGTATTCTAGCCCTGTTAGGAATTTACCTTTAAGAAAAGACAATTGTTAATATAACACAGAAATATTCTTCCTTGTGTTTGATCCTTTCAGAATACAGTAGAGTAACACAAAGAGAAATACTTTACACTGAAAAATAAGAGGAGATGACAGCATTTTATTTAATGAAGCATACCTCATCAGTGATGGCAGAAAGGTGCTATACTCTAGCTCCATGAGCATGCCACAGTGTAGGTAACGACGACGTTACAGAGCTCAGTAGCTAGCTTGTTCATTTTCATGTGCCTGCAAGTTCACTTAGACACATGCTGATTGTCTTGGTACTTGAACTGAGATAATGAAAGTAAGATGATGTGTTAGTTGCATTAAGTGTGATATCGATGTGCTCTGTAGTATTTGTTACTGAATAGTAAGAGTTATGATGTGATTGTTGGGGTTGCATGTTGTGGACAGACCAGCCATGGCCTGTATATTCAGTCGAGGAGATGGGTTGTTCCTTTAAAGTGGCATACTCTTGAAACACTGGAATTTTTCTGGTAAGCTAAAGAATTATGTTAATTGTAAAATTCTTCCTGTACCCACCACCATATAACTAGGAGCCTTTGGATAAGGAGATAATTATGTAAGGCATTTTAAAGATACCTATTGCCATAATGTCAGATAGATGTATTAAGTGAGTCCCATTAAATTTTAAGGCATTTTCAAACTCAAGCATTTGCTGCTACAGCAAAGAGAGTTTCAGTTAATTATTGCTGAATTTGTTTTGGAGTTTATCTGTCTTGCTTTTTAGGTTTAATGTGCCTCATGATGATAGTTTTAAGTGTAAAGAAGCTGGAATTAAACACCAATATCATGTGATGGCTCCAACTTTAAATTATCATACAAGTCCATGGACCTGGTCAAAATGCAGTCAAAAATATATCACTGAATTTCTTGAGTGAGTGTCAATATAATGCTATGTTTTGGAGTGTTTTTTTCTTTTTCCTTCCCAGTTCCATTTATTTCTGAGGCGTGTTTTAAAGGTATTGCTTAAATATAGTTTTTGAATTGTTCTTTAGTTTAACCACTGACTTCTAGGGCCTTGGTCCTCCACAGGAATACATGTAGTTAACTTTTTCGGCAATTTATGACTTCATTAAAGTTGCACTGAACATGCAAAGCTTAGAAGACTTTTACTTTTTTTTTAATGTAGTGGTATTGTTTATTGAAAATACCGTTAGTATTATTTTAGTAGGTTAGAATACGCACCCTTTATTTTCTAAAGTTTTTATGTAAAAAATAAGTGATGGGTATAGTTTAGGCAGTACCAGGTTTTCTTTCTTTTTTTAAAAAAACAAGAGAAAACCCCTCTTAACTTTGTCTCGTGGGTCTAAATGCAAAATACAAAAAAGGAAAATCAAGTGACCTGGTTCGTTTCATTATTCATTAATTTCAATTAAAGTCATGATATAGGCAAGTAGGCATGCAAACCCGTAACTCCAGTGAGATATGCTTGTGAGTGTTGCCTGAGTAGTGAGAAGGTTCCCAATGAACTAAAAGCGATTTATTCACATTTTTTCCTGTTTCACAACAGTACTGGTTATGGCGAATGCCTCCTGGACAAACCTAGTGGAGGAACATATGATCTTTCCTCTCAGCTGCCTGGGTCAGTGTATGATGTCAACAAGCAGTGTGAGCTTACGTTTGGTGTTGGGTCACAAGTATGCCCTTACCTGGTGAGTGAAAACCAAACAAAGTCGTGCTTAATCTATACTAAAAAATAACTGAAAAATCTGGTTTGGGAGTAATTTTATCGTGAAGTAAGTAAAATTTCACGTTATATTCTTTTGAAGGGGAAGAGTTCAGGAGACAGCATTGCAATATCACATGGGAGAAATGTATAGCAATAAAAAATCGGATGCGTTCATTTTGATTTCCGTATCTGTGAATGTGGTAATTTCTTTAAAATATCTAAAGCTGCATAAACTAAGGTTTCCTGCAACAACTGAAAGGGATTTATTTCAACACTTCCTGCAAATGTTTTCACATTATAGGTCATATCTTACATTAGCAGGTCTTGCTTCTCTGCTTCTTTTAATACTTTTTAGAAACTTATAACTTAAAAATAAATAATCTCAAACATTTTTTCTAAATGTTTGTTCCAATATGTAGATTCCCTCTACTTTGTCAGAGTCAGAAAATATTCTCATACCTGACAGAGTATATGTTTTGTATACAAAACTGAGATATGGAAAGAAAACTTGACCAGATTAATATTGAAATGTATGTTGTATTTTGAAAACTTACTGTGGCCATTACAGTATAAACACAAATAGACATTATGACTTTATTCATTGCTGTCAGGATGCCATGTAGAGTTAGATTTTGAACCAACTTGTAAAATTCCTCCACTGGTATTGTATGTCTTGTTGGAGCTGTTTAAAGAAGAACATTTAAGGTCAGATTCAGACTGAATTAAGTGGAGCTTTTTGGTGAGGTAAAATGTTGTTTTGGAGGAATCAGGCTTTATGAGAATATAAAAGGAAAGGAAAAAGGGGCTTCAAAGACCTGAAGATGGTGTTATTGAAGACTGCTTTGTAAATTTTGTAATCCATAAGGGTTATTTGTCTGTTATGAGTCTTTTAGCAATCTCAAAATGAGGCTTTCTGCTTAATTTTCTAGTCAGTGCATTTAATTCTTGTTAAATTCACTTAGAGTCTTTTTCTGGGGGATTATATGGAAACTGTGCTGCAGAGTATTAACTGTAACCTCTTACATATTTTTAAATTAAATTTTCTACTGAAATAGAAAATGAAGTTATCTATTAATGTGATGGGATCAGTTTCAGATAGTCCACATTCCTGCTTGGCCTTAAGCAAAATGTATTTAGTTTTGCAGGTTTTATCTATGAAAAATAGCAGTACAGTAGCAAACACTAAGCCCCACACAGGGGCATGTGAGGAAAATACAAGTATCACAACTAATGTCTTAACTGGTATCGTAGGTGCAACAAAAGTAATCTGGTTTTCTTTTTAGAAACAATGCAAACGCTTATGGTGCACAAGCACAGAAGGTGTTCACAAGGGTTGTCGTACTCAGCACATGCCTTTGGCTGATGGAACAGTTTGTGGTGCAGGAATGGTAAGCCTTGTTTTATCTCTCAGTACTTGCAATTTTGGATGTAGGTAAGAAAGATCAATGCTTGCTGTGTGGCAATACCATGCCTGTAGAATACTGATTGTGTGAAGAGTGTCTACCTGACTTTACCTGCAGTTTCTCTTAGTTCTGTAATCTCGTGACATAAAAACCCACAGTTTGTCTGTTCAGAGTAATTATTAAACTTTACAGATACCACGCTGGTTAAAAATAGGTGAAAGAAGTCAGTGGAAAGTTGACATATTTCCTTCTGTTTGAAACGTTCAGATCATGCGTAATAAGTTGTTTTTTTCCTGATTGGTAGTGTCCAATGTTGCATTATCTGAAATATGACATCCCTAAAGTGTATTTCCCACAGTTTGTCTCGTTGAGGCTGTTTATTGAACCAGAACGCATTAAGTATGAGTCACTTAGGTACAGGTGTATGCTTTTTTGGAAGGAGGGAGTCTTTGGATTAGCATCTGTTCTCAGTAGTTATTTGTATCTGCATTGTATCTGTTTCAGAGAAAACATGAAAACGTGTGTCAGTACCTCTTCACCCACTCCAGGAAGTGCCTTAACCACACATAACTTGTGTCCATTTTCTGTCTTGCATGTTGTAACATAATTCAGAGTACTTGGATCTGTTCAGTGCTAAAAACAGGAGTTCTCTTCTCATTTATACCCTAATGTGTAAGACTGCTTGGCTGTATGAAGTATGGATTGAATGCTTTAAAAGATTAAAAAAAAGAAATGGTACCTGCATTGCTCATTGATTCATTTGGTAAAGAGTGTTTGGGTGATGAGGGTGCCACTCACTGCTTCCTCATTTGCAAGTCTTTGAATGCAGATCCTGATCTATAAACTTGGACAATATAACCTTTCTTGGGCTGTCCATAAGGGTCATGAATATCTAATTAGTAGATGTAGTCAAGGCACTTATAGAACCTTGATAGAAACAGAAGTAGTGGTGCAGGCTAGTTGCATCCAGTTTCCAGTGAAGATTTGAGGCTTTTAGTTTTGGATTTATATGTAGTTTGGGCAATGAACGGAAATTAGGTGCGTAAGTTCTTTACTGGTGTGGTATTTGGCTTCTTCATGTCTCACTTCACCACCAGCAAACAGATGTGTTTTCTTCTTGTCAGGGTATTAATGAGAATAAATATTTTTGAGATTTCTTACATGCTCAGATATGACAGTGATAAGTATCTTAAGTATGGGTGGTTTATTATGTTGAGCTGCTTTTATATAGCAGCGAGCTTTGGCAGCTTCAGGGGCTGTAGGAGAAATGTTAATTTTCTTTTTATAATTTTATGTGTTCAAAGTTGATTAAAAACTCTGGTTTAATTTCTTTGTATAATAGGCTGCTGTGTTTCACTCAGTTATTTCTCAATTTCCCCCAATAGCTTTTAATCTTAACAGATTTTGTGTTTGGTAAGACAATATTAGTGAGGAATTTAAAAGTAGTGTCTTAATGGATAACAAATGTAGCGGGTAAACTGTCTCAAATGGCTTCTTTCTGTCTTGCAAGATTAGAAAAAGTTACTTGAAGGCTGCAGTGGAAGCTTTGCTTGATTATAGCTTAAGCATGCCGTTGGTGTTACAATGTTTAACCCATTTTTCAGTCAATCACTCATCAGAAAGGAAGTTCATCTTTTATGTAAACTTCATGTGTAATCTTCAGTTAAATTGACTCTAATTTGCCAACATCGGAGGATTTCTTTTATAATACAAGAATACAAAAAACCTATTTTACGTAATTAGTGCAGTGGAACCATTTTTCTCTAGGAAGTAAAGAGCTAATTACAGTCATTACCTCTGAAAGATGTAAGAAAGAAGAGCAATTAATTAATCTGACAAATTGTCATCTGTTCCTGACTAAGGGACAGCTCTTCTCAAGCTCAGACTGCAAGTTGCTGCTGATGTTAATGGGCATAAGACATGGTGACTATTAGTAGTAATTAATATTTTCCAGCAAGCTAAATGGATTTACATTTGGCATTTGTGACATAATTGCTGTGATGCTTACAGAAAAGATCCATTTAAGGCATTTGTTATTTTAGTATCAACTTTTTAAGCTCAGATTTCAAATGTCACGTGTTGGATTAGTGGATCTTGCTCTTTGGACTGCACTGTCAGTTTGAGTTAGTGAAGCACATCTGAGTCAAAAAAACCTCACTTCCAAAGAAGAAAAGGTTTTGAAACCACCTATCTGCTAGGAGTAGCATTCTCAGAACAAGTCCTTACCCAATAAAGTGTGAGCGGTTTATAATTATTTTTTGAGGCACTTCAAAGGCTTGCACTCTGATCCTTCCTGGATTCCTGAGGAATATAGAAATATGCCCATATTCTATTGATTGCTTGAGCATTGGAATGTAGAGATAGGAGGTAGCTATATGATTCTTACCCAAACTTTTCCCTGTCCTAGGGATATCCCAGTGTTCTACATAATGGCAGTTTGCTGCTTAAACATTGAGAAAAACCAAATGTCACAGTAGTTTGTAAAAATATCTCTAACAGCAAGAGAGAATTCACATGATACAAGTAACAGTTGGATGGGAAAGCATGTGTCTTTTTGTGTTTTAGAGATATGGTAATCAATTCTATTCACTGTAGATATGTAAAGTATATTGAGCTAGCATCTAAAAATATCTAGAATAGCTACCGAGTAAATCAAGATTTCATCCTAGTCCTTTTGGCATAAAAGACAGGGATACGGGGACAACTGAGAATGGGGATGCAGAGCAACAAAGAATTGCTTTGAACAGTAAAAGAAGTACCCATCTAATTCTGAAGTTATGTTTGCTGTTCCTCAGTTGTAGTTAACTACCCATTTATTGATTACTATTGAAAATTGTTGCCTAGCTTGACTACCTCATGAATGTAATACATGAAGATATTGAATCTGAAAGAATAAATCATTTTATGTGTATATACGTAAAGTGAGTATAAAAAATTCAAGTGGTTTTTGCCAGTTGGGTGATAAGGGAATCTGTTCACCATCTGGAAGGCAGCAGCAGATCTTTTGAACTGTAAGAGCAGAATAAAGTATGGGCTTCAATCATAAATTTTTTCTGTAAACTGGGATTTCTGTGAAATATTTTTTCTATGAGCTATAATTTCAGAAAAATTAGAAGTTTCAAGAGGGAAATAAATTATGTAGATTTTTTGCAAGAAAAAGTTGAAAACACTGAAAAAATTCAAATAGTGTGGGTTTTGTAGGTAATGTCATTCGAATAATAAATGTAGACCCATCTGAGAATCCATGCTACAGAGATAAAGACCTGAGATGCTATGGTGATGCCATCAGTTAGACATCTTTCCAAGCTCCATTTCTTCTGCCTTCTATGCTCGTTTTATTAACAGCTCTGGTTTTGCTCCTTCTATATGCCTTAGGGTGCCACTTCTCATCTTGGCTCTTTGAGCAGTGTGCTTTCTGGACCATGTGTTTTACAGGAGGAGGACAGGGAGCAGGTATAGGTTTGATGTGCAGCAGAAGGTTTCCTTACTTCCATTTGGAGTAGACAGAAGAGAGGCCTGCAGCAGTACATTCATTCAAGGGAACTCTGTAGACATAGCTACAGCCAGCAAGGACAGGGGTTTGACTTTCATCTGAGCGGGTGTTCTTATCTTTGCTCCCTGCTCATTGGGGTCATGTGCTGAATCTGTGTAACTTCTAAGATTCATATTCCTTTCCTAGTTCTCCATGACTGGAATCTGCTTTGAGACAGTTCATGCTCATCCTTAAGCTACAGGCCAGATGTGTTACAGAGCATCTTCTGCTGCAGCACTTTTCAGGGTTTTTCTGTTTTGTGGTTTCAGCTATGCCTATTTTCCTTTTCTGCAATCAATCCACTAGCAATTTCTCTTCCTGTGCTATTCACAGTCATTCTCAGGGCTCTGTTCGGATTGTATTTTATAATGCAAAAAAATTCAGAACAATAAAATTGATATTTGACAGGCAAAATACAGACCATCGTGTCCACTTTTGCAACACTTTGTCCTCATTTTCTCCGCATACTGAAGTGTTCAGTCATCTTGTTTCCTTTTAAAAGCACCAGCAGCTACCAGTAACATCTGTGAAAATATGTTGGTGTCTGGAAACAGGCTCAGGAAAAGCTGTTCATCTCTTTTTCTGCAGGGCTACGTGGGGCTCCAATGTGTGAAATTATGTCCTCAGACACTGAGCATCAGTGTGTCAGTCTTTGACTCAAGATCTTCAAAAACCATGTGTATCTCTGGATCATATAGGCAATAAGAGTGAATTTGGATTCCTTTTCCAGGCTGTGTGGGAAGTGCTTGATTTCAGAGGAGCTCTAGTCCTGTTCTGCATGCATCTACCACTCTCCTTGGTTCAGTCAAAATCGAGCATAGCCTGGCAAGTAACGCTTTGATAATTTCTTTCAAGGTTGCTTTCCTGGAAATTTAGCCAGTTCAGTAAGAGATAAGTTGGAAGCACTCAGAATCAATTTAGCAAGTCATAGGTTAATCCATAGGTAAGACTCAAAGTGCTTATTATAAGGAGATTAATAAAAACAAATTTGGGTACCCACAGGTTTATTGATTCCAAATTTGAACCATTAACCCTCCCTCTCATCTCTGAAGATATAATAATTTGATGTGGAACTGGGTCAGAATTTCTAGGTTTTTTGACAGAAAACCAATTGTTGATCTTGACTAGGGCAGCCTTGCCACTTGCTGCAATCTGTGTTTAGAATTATGTGTGACACCACTTTACATGATGCATGTAATACACTATATTTACCATTAAAAATGTAGGAAAAAATTGTAAGCAATTATATTTAAGTTTATGAAAGCTCTGTATATCACAGTATTCTCAGTGAAGCAATGATTCAAGCAAACACAGAGGAACATCTGGAACATGTCTAGTGCTGGAGTTTTCTACCGTGACTTCATCATGTTGCTTCTGTAGGAATGCAGCAGAATAATAGCTGAGACAAGTTTGTTGAATAAGCTATTAAAATCCCAGATGTGAGCATATGCTTTGCATTTTTATGGATCAGAATAATACTGTTGTGGGTATAAAATTTCATTTTCTAACTCTTTTCTTGAAATCTCCCTTCAAGTTATTGTAAATGTTTTTCTGGGTGGAAGAAGAACCTAAATGCTAGGTCACTGTCCTGTATTAGAATGCAGTATTCATTTTGTGAAGGGGAATTTAGACTCTTCAGGCTATAGTGTAAAAAATTATTTCCTAAGATGCTAAGGACAGTTCTTGGAAAGGCAAGTTCTTAATGTTCCTCATTTACCTTATGGCTGGACTATGTAGAAAGTCTGCCTTTGATTGCTAGGGATTTGATGTTAGCTACTAGGAGGTTTGGATGTAAAGGTACCCTAAGGCCATCTTGAAAAAAAGTAGTACAAACTAACAGTAAGTACTCCAGTGAGAATTCATATGCAGATATGTAGTGAAGTAGTGGTGGCTTTTTGGTTTTAAGTTAAAGCATTAGTCTTGGTGTCAAGTAAGTGATGATCTGGCCAATTGGTTGGATCACTTACACAGTTATACACCAAGATCTAGCTTTTGTTCTGTGTTTGCTCTGGGTTTGAGAATCA
Source organism: Pachycephala philippinensis (assembly GCA_013397055.1). NCBI lineage: Eukaryota > Metazoa > Chordata > Aves > Passeriformes > Pachycephala > Pachycephala philippinensis. The sequence goes on along the minus strand of VWZT01008559.1, from coordinate 1,508,429 downwards.
CCTGGAATGATCATACTCTTAGGGGAAGGCATTCAGAGCTTAAAAGATACGGCCTTTATGCAAGAGTTGGTGTGACAAGGAATTATGCAGGAAGGAAATTTTATCATCAAGTTGGATTAGGAACTCAAGCAGAAGCCTGAAAAGAGAATCTGATTCTGTGACAAATTCCTATTTTGAGAACAAAATGGTTGATATCATGTGAACATAAGTATCAATGTAACAAAAGCATATACTAATCAGGAAAAAATTGCATCTAGGAGTTATTTGAGGCAGTGATAAAACCACTGAACAAGATTTGAGTTTTGTGCCAGTCAGCTGTATTCAGAAAGACTGTACACAATTTTTGTGTGTTCAGCAAAATTTATGTTACTTGATAGTTCCTACAATAAATTTGTAATAACTCTTGAGAAATTCTATGTAACTTTTAAATTAATTGTAAAAAAAGGGGGTGTAATATTTGAATTATTTTATCTTCTGTGTATCAGAGGTTCTTAAATTGTATTATGTGCCAGAGGCTTTTTTTATCAAAATCCTTCTAGACTTCAAAGTAATTTGAGCTGTTTGATCTTGCAGAGAGGCAAAGCCTAAGCTTCAGAAATAAACTGTTGAGTTGGTATAACCTGCTCTGGTGACTGATCCATATACTGTATTTACTACAGAGAAAGGTGGAACTAGCCACTCCCTGTCAATACGACTAGGAGAATCCCTCCCAACAACAAACCTAATTCATGGACAGTCTAATCCTGGGCCTGCAAACAGGCATCTAAAATAAAGAATTCTCTCTATTATGTATGAGTACTGACCCCATGTATTCAGTCCTGGCCAGTGTCTTGTCTCCAGATGAGGGCAGTCTTTGATGCCTCAGAAGGTGTTTGAAGTCAAGGACAAAGGTGACACATTGTCCACATAGAAGTCAGCAGGATATATAGTGCTGAAATTATAGTATCTTATAAATAGTCTATTTGAGTATGTAAACTATTCCACTATGTTGTGATCAAAAATACTACTTGGGATTTTCTAAAGGATACAGGTGAAGTAGAATTCCAACTGCCGTAAGTCATCAGTAGGATTAGTGCTGGTAGTTCCTGCGGGTTCTTTGGGAAAAGACACACATACACCAATCAAAAGATTCTTATTTAGACTTTTTAGTCATGTACTTCTTGAATAACCACTAAAGTGGATACATATTTGCAGTCAGGAACAGGGATAGTAAATATTTAGAAGCAAGAGATTGATGCTTCTGGGGAAAAAAAGAGAATTACTTTCTATAAATAATAATAGTTTTTTGTTATAGTGTGGTGAAGTCTCATAAGAGACATGACCACAACCAAATAGTCTTGCAGTCTTTGTCTTCTTAATAATGTAAATCCCAGAAGACGAAATGAAAATTCTTCCTTTATGTAAATTTTTAGTGGAAATAGGTAGTTCTTCACCAAGAATAAGGCCTAAAGTTAACAGAAAAGATATTGCAATGTAGCATCTTGCTCTAAGAATTATTATTTCTTTAACTGTTAGTTTTTAAAATTTAACTATTCATTCCATTTTAGTGTTAATAGCTTTGTTAAATAAGTAATAAATAAAAATTCGTAAAATATAAATAAATTAAAGTATTTTATACCATTTCTTGTAGGTTTGAAAGTCTGAGATCAAGAATGAATCTATAGCATCATCTTGCTTTACATAATCAAGGTCTTAAATGCTTGTCTGCTTTTCCCAAACAATCACACTAAATAGTTAGCTTTTGAGATGTTCAAAACACCCTCATTTTCTTGGTGGTTTGTTATAGCTTTTCACTTTTTGTATCAGCACAAATTCCAAATTAAACTGAAAATCTGGTACATAAAAGACAGTTGTAAATCTATTTTTGAACTTTATGCATGAAAATGTATCAGGAATTGAAGATCTTTTAGAGATATTTGGATAAGGTGACAAGATAAATATATATTCAGCATCCAGTAGATTTCCTAGTGATCAAAGAACTCTACACAGCATTTTTAAAAACATGTTTACTGCGTAAGTTATCTTAAAGGAAATTGAACATTTTAGAAAATATCCAGATCCAGATAAGAGTAGTGAGCTCTTAGATTTTTTTCTTTTTGTGCCTAAAATATACAGTAACCTTTTACTCGAATTATAAATTTTATTTTGTTTGTCAACTGTGCAGCACTGCCGCCATGGAATTTGTGTGAGCAGAGAAATGGAGCTGCGTCCTGTAGATGGAGAATGGGGACCATGGGGACCTTATAGCTCATGTTCAAGAACTTGTGGAGGTGGAATCAAGAGCACCACCAGGCTGTGTAATCGACCAGAGTATGTTTTTTATTGTATTTTACATTAGTGCATGATGAAGGTATTAAGAAATTATGGATTGGCTCAAAATAAAATGGTATTGTGGGCTGTGCAAATCAGTTTGAAGCACCAGTAAAAAATGCTTGTTTCAGCCATGTATGGAAAGAGATTAATCTACAGACTCTAATATGCAGAGGACTTTCAGATTACTCATGTCTTTCAACAATATTATCCATTCTTATAGATGTTTCTAAAAACTTAGTTTGGCAGGGTCTTTTTTTCTAGGCTTACTCTAACGGTTGAGGTTTCTTTAAACATTAGATGCTTTCTTTGGAGTAAGAACTGTGAAAATAAATATATGTCTTTCCTACTTCGTTTTCTTTAGTGAAACACTTGATTTGCTTTGATTTAAGGCTTTTCCACAACATCGCCATCAGTAACGTCCCACAAGGAGCACTGGTTATAACAGAGCCATTTGAAACTTACCTTTATAACTAGAAAATTACATTGAATGAATAATTCCATGAGGGTTTTGTTCTCTGTAGTAAAAGTCAAGGAGAAGTTTACCCTTAACTTGTCCAGAAGCAGAATCACTGCTGGTGCCTGAGTAATTTCAGGCATTTCTAGGAAGTCATGTCAGCTTGATATTATCAGTAGGATAAATGAACTTCAATCAAATGGCCCCAGGTTATTTTGTTTTCTCTGATGAGTAAGAGCCAGTAGACTAGATTGCCATTAGATAATGCCTCTTTCAGTCTGTAGTAATTGATAGTATCAATATGCTGTTGATTTATTCTTTTTTTCTTCCCCAAAAACATACTAATACTGAATTTTTTTGTGTCAGGGTTTATAACTGTTAAAATGTATTTTAGACTTTACAGTAAATGGGGTATTTTCCACAATTCTCCCTTTTTACTCTTTTGATCCACAAAGTGAAACCAGTATTAGGACTACAGAAAAGACTGTGCCAGCTCTTAATTGTCTTCTTTCTTTGTCTCTCTGTAAAATAATAATTTCAAATTACTGGGGGAGGTGCTGCTTGTGTAAAAATAGGACTGTAATCTCACTAATCTCACTGTAATCTCTCTAAATTGATAAAAGCATTAAAATTAATGATGCTTTTTCCCAGACAAAATAGTTATAGCTGTAAGAGAAGTGAAAATAATAATGCATTAATAAACATCAGTAGCGGGATTACCACCTACCTCAGCCATAGTATTTTGCAAGGGTTGGGTTTATTTTGGGTATAAATGAATGCACAGTAGAAGTTGAGTGTGTGTGTGTGTGTGTGTGTGTGTGTGTGTGTGTGTGTGTGTGTGTGAGTCAGTAACAGCTGACAGAATTCTGTATTAGATTTTCCTCTTTAGATCAGTGGCTGGGGCCACTTTTCATGGAAAACAGCAATTTTAGAAAATGAGTGTGTTTTACCTTTTTTTTAGGCCAAGAAATGGAGGAAAGTACTGTGTTGGCCGCAGGATGAAATTTCGGTCATGTAATACTGATTCATGTCCAAAAGGGAAAAAAGATTTTCGGGAGCAGCAGTGCTCTGAATTTGATGGCAAACACTTTAATATCAATGGTCTTACTTCTGCTGTCCGCTGGCTTCCAAAATACAGTGGTAGTAAGTGATTTCACATCTTTTCAATTAATGCAATGAAAATGCTACTTCAAATAAAGTTTTAAAATAGACAAGAAACCTCTTGGATTTTCTTTCCAGTTTCTATGAAAGATCGCTGTAAACTTTTTTGCCGAGTTTCTGGAACAACTTCCTACTATCAGCTGAAGGACAGAGTTGCTGATGGTACTCCCTGTGGACCAGAAACCAATGACCTTTGTGTTCAAGGCTTATGCAGGGTATTTAAATCTAAACTTATTAATTATTAAAATCAATTTAAACAGGTGATAAGTAGATATTAAATATTAATACAAATAAACATTACTGAAAATATGGTGTTCTGAATTCACTTAGGCTAATTTTATTACCTATCGAATTAAAGATCTGGAAATAGAAGCAATTAAGTGAAGAACATGTAGTTGAACCTGAAGAGCCCCAGTCTTGCCTCATTAAGTGTGATATGTGAAAGTGTTAATATTGTCCAAGTGAGCTGTGAGAAACTGATCCAAAATTAGCGTAAAGGGAGGAAAGAAGTATGCTGTGTGATTATTAACATTGTATTTCTGCTACCAAAGAAGGAAATAGTAGAAAATCCAAGGGTAGATAGATTATGTAATTACTATTTTACTGTAAAATCAGGAGGAACTGACCCTTGGATCAATTCAGCACTCTTTGCTTAATAGCAGCTATGGCATTGCCACAAGATTTTGTTGGGAGAAGCAAGGAACTATCTTTTAACAATTCAAGACTTTCTTATCAAGCTTTGTTGAGGTTTTGCTGATTGCAGTGAAACTGAGTAAATTCAGGATGAGGAGAAAATATAGCTTATTTTTATACTGTTGAATAAAGAGGAAATTACGGCAAATTGTCCTGTTTATCGTAGTTCAAAAAAACCCAGGAAGTTTAAGTAAAGATGCATAAACAAAAATTGTGCTTATGTTACTTTAACCTGCATAGTCTATGTGTATTCCTTTGCTTCTTTTCAGTAATGACAGACTTTAAATGAATTGATGACCATGTACATAGACGTACTGCTTTTAGGATTCCAAGACTTTTAATGTAAATATGAATTAATTTATACACTGTTGATTTTTTTATACAAAATCTTTATTTACTGTTATGTATTATACAGTTCTTGACATATTAAGTGTATTCAGATTGCACCATTATATTTTGCCCTTGCATTGCAGAATCCAAAACCATTAAAGGCTTTTAATGAATTGCCAAGGAAGACTAGATATATATAGCGAACAATATTTTGGGGTAGTGGGAAGCTTACATTACATATTTTCATTGTTTTCCATTGGGCTGAGTGACACAGGGTTTTTTTATTTTTATTATTTTTTGTAGCAAGCAGGCTGTGATCACGTTTTGAATTCAAAGGCAAGGAGAGACAAATGTGGAATCTGTGGTGGTGATAATTCTTCATGTAAAACACTTGCAGGTACTTTCAACAGTGCTCATTATGGTATGTTTGTTTTGCCTTTTTTTTAATCTTAATGCACACTTCACTATGGCTTAGAAATTATTCTTCACATTTAAGGAAGCAGGATTTCAGTGTGTGTTCTTTAGGGCCTCTATCAACAAAAAATACCTTTGATTTTCCATTATATTCCCTCTTAAGGATGCAGAGGCAAACACTATGACATACTAACCCATTCAAGTGAAAAAAAATCTGCCCAAAGGTCAAAGCCAAAGATATGGATAAAAGAAATGATGAGTGTAAAAGTACTTGAAAAGGATGAATGCTTCCTTCTTTTACTTTGCATTCTCTGGTCTGAAACTTTGCAGCTGAAGGACCTATTCCAGTGTCTCATTTTGGTTGTGTAAAGAGATAGCAAGAGGTTTGTGTTGTGAGCAGCTGATGGGGTTCCTTTTCTCCTAGAGTGAAAAATACAGCCTGTGAAATGTGAGCCTCCTTCTTCCAGAGAACAGGGGTGACAGTATTTATGTTTTTTCCTCCACATTGACAGGTGGTAGATGAGAAACTTCTGGAATTTCCTATTTATTTGATTTAGTTTCTCTAGTAGAGCTACTGATAGTTCTTCCATATGTAGTCTTTTCTGTGAAGTATGGAGAGACTGTTGTGTGTGCGTAGCAGTGCAGTTAAGTAGTTAGTGCATAGAACATAAGGACACAAGTCTCCAGGTTAATATCAGCCTAGAGGCTCCTTCATGCTGCTTCACTGGTTGAAAGAGACCACAGACAAAGTGAAAATGATACCTGGAGAGCTGCCAAATAGGATCTTCATAGAACAAAGGGATTGCTGCTGAAGAGGAAAGTGTGCCAAGTACCCTGTTGGATTTTCTTTTCCCCTGGCAGTGGGCTCACACCCATCAAAAATTACCAAAAATCTTAAATTATACAGCTACCTTTCCCATACAAATACATGTATTTTTTCTTGTGTCTGTCCTAGGAAGGTGCTTATACATAGCACATTAATTTTGTCACACACATCTTTGTTACGAGTCAAGTGACCATTACGTGAAACTGCCATTATGCAAATATGGTCGAGACTGTCACTCTGCTATTTAACAACTTTCCATTGTCAGACTTACTTGCTTCAAACTGAAGTTGGAGGGGGAAAAAGCCCCCATGTTTTGGGATGACGAAAACCTTGAGTTATTATTTGGTTTTGTAGTTAGTTGAATGTTTTAAATTATGTTGAAATTCTTGAAATTATAGCATATAAAAGATAATAGTGAGTTATACCAAGGAACAGTATACTGAACATTAGGGATTATCACTCAGGTGTGCTCAAGTAGGAATACAGCCTTGCGAACATGAAGTTGTACTTAGCTGATCACTGAAACTCCAGTGTCCATGGGAGGTCTGAGACATCCGTAGGCTAATGACTGAAGGCATTGTCTAAGGAAATACTATTTTCCAAAAAAATTCTGAATTGGGATCACAAGCTAAGTATGCTGATGTGCACTTGATCTTTTTCTTTTAACTTCATTTCTTTCCCTTTCAAACTGAAATGAGTCATTTTACTAAGGCAGAATTTGGAATTGACAATAGGAGCCTATGGTGTATGCTTATATTCATGCAATTATGATGTTGTCAGTAACTGTGTAAACAGTAGTGAAGCAATAACCAAAAATTCATTACATCAAAATACTAATTTACTTGGCTTCCATTTTAAGAGATAGTAATCTAATTATGTACACATTATTACTATGTTGGCTATTATTTTTGCAACAGTTTAGAGTATCTGAGAATTTCCTGGACGATGGTCATTCTCAGTGTCCTAGTATGTGATTTATTCTCTTTGTGTATCCTTGACAACATGCTATGCAGTTTTGTTTATAGTTTCCTCCCATATTTTGTCTTATTTCATTCTACTACCACGAGGTCTTCAGTGTGTGAGATGAGGGTCTTTTTAAACTGTATTTTGGTTTTCTTCCCAGTTATGTTGAAAGATTGACCAAACCATGTATTTATCCAGAGCATGCAGCTTGTCAATTTGCAATTGCAGTGCTGCCCCCAGCTGGTAAATGTGATGGGCCTGTAATTAGATTAAATCTTAATTTAAATGCATGGCATAGTTGTAATAGATTAAAAGCACTTGGAAGTTAATGAATTATGAAATTTGTCATGGCTTAACCCCATCTGGAACCACACAGCCAGTCACTCACTCACTGCCTCCTGGTGAGATGGGAGTGAGAACTGGAACAATAAAAGTGAGAAAACTCACTCTTTATCTGGTTTCAGATAAAGACAGTTTAATAGGTAAAGCAAAAGCACCACACACAAAGCAAAGCAAGAATTGGTTCTCCACTTCCCATGGGCAGGCAGGTGTCCAGCCAGGAAAGCAGGGCTCTGTCATGCATAACAGTGAGTTGAGAAGAAAAACGCCATCACTCTGAACATCCCCCCTTCCTTCTTTTGCCAGTTTTTTATGCCTGGCATGATGCCATGTGGTCTGGGATATCCCTGGGGTCAGCTGGAGCCTGTCTCTGGCCCCTCACACCTCATTGTGCGCCCCCAGCCTCCTCGCTGGTGGAGTGGGGTAAGAGGCATAAAAGGACTTGACTGTGTGTAAGCTCTGCTTGGCAATAACTAGAACATCCCTGAATTATCAACATTTTCCAGCACAAATCCAAAACACAGCCCCATACCAGCTACTGTGAAGAAAATTAACTCCATCCCAGTCAACCCAGTACAAAATGAAAAGGATATTGCCATTTAAATTTTTACCCACAGACGTGCATCAACTAGTCACAGTAATATTAAAATAGTGTGAAATAGGTTGAAAAATTATCAAAAATTTTATTAATATCTCAGATTACGTTTGTATTTATTGTTTCCATAGTTTGCCATGCTAAGTTTTTCTTAGCCACAAGTATTGTTTTGAATTTGTGATTAGCATCTGTGAGAAACAGGTTTGGATTTTTTAACCTATGCAGAGTGACTTTTTAAAAATGTAGATCTTGATGCACCTTATTTTGTCACCTGGTGTCAAGACTACCATAATAGTACTATGAGATATTACAAGAAGTGATGACTCATCTGTGAAGCATTTGTATTTTGAAGGGAGTACACTCAGTACTTTAAGCAGGAGAAGGTGGGTCAAGCATGGCTAGTTTAACAGCTATATTCACCTATGCATATGGCCTACAACACTGCAATATTTTAGTATTTAAGACTCATTCTTTAACAAGCTGTCTTGAAATACTCTTGTGAGAGAAAAGCTACCTCAGTTGTGTAAACAGGGAATAGAGCTATTTCATGTTAAGTGACTTCCCCAGATTTCTGTAAAAGTTTAAATTTTGAGCAGTCACGGTATTTCCTGAGTCCCTCTTGGTATACTTGACTGCTTTCTGGAGTAGTTCTGCTCTCTAGGGATTTTTCTGAGTCAACTGAACTCATATTAGTGGTAAAGAATTGAATTCACGTTTCTGAACACAGAATGTTACACTTCCTAACACATGAAGGCATTCAGCATTGATTGGTGCACTGTAGGGTTTTGCAGATGAAGTTAAAATGTATTTTCATATTTATTAATATTTGGCCATTTTTGTATATAATTAATTTGCAGGTTACAATGTTGTAGTAAATATTCCCAAAGGAGCAACAAACATTGATATTCGACAGCACAGCTACTCAGGGAAACCAGAAGATGACAACTACCTTGGTAAAAGCCTCCTGTGTACAACATTGATGTTTTATGCTCGTGACAGAGAATATATTATTGAGTATATTATGAGAAGTCTGATAAAGACTTTGGAGAAAATATGTAATTATTTTGTATCTTCATTTGCCTGAGTCTGTCTGTAGATACTAGTTTTCCAAAAACAGTGAGATGTTGTTACAGTTTCTATTCTTAAATGAGTGTGTTCATTTGTCAGAAAATAAGAATTATAGCACCTCGCATCATTTTGTCAATTTTTTATTTTGTTGTCACGATGTTAATTGAAACACCACAAATGAACTCAGGAATAATGTAGGTATTTGTTGTTTTAAATCTTGGAAGCATACACTTTGTTTGTGAACAAAGCGATCTGACCACCAGCAAATTTATCAGTTGTCTCGGAGTTCTCTTCTTCTATTATGTCTGGGACATAAAGAGTGTAAGGGTCAGCACATGCTGATAGACTTGCAAGTGTGTGAGGGTAACAAAGAATTCATAAGTACATCCTACCAAAAATCTTGGTTGTTCTATTTTATAGTAGTTATATTGTGTCTGAAGTGCCTGAAAACATATTGAAGCATATTTACCTTCTGTCTCTACTTCCATTGTCATCCTAGCCAACAAACTTCGGAATTTTCAAAATGTTTTCCTCGTCACCTGTTGCCCAGTTGTTACACATGCAGCTCACAGGACACAGAAACAACCCTCGCCCCCTGACATTAACTTCCATTTCAAATGTCGTAATGCCTGGATAGCATCTTGTTCTACAAATTTTACCTTATTTTAAAAATGTTTAACTTGTAGTTCATCTTTATTATTGCAAATTGGTCATTGTATTAAATTACTATCATAAATGCTTAATAATTTACTTTTATTTTCAAGTTTACTTCTAAATCCCGCTTCACTAGAAGTAGCTGTAGCAGATACAAGGGTGTGGGCTGTAGAATAGGGCAGAAATACCAAGAATTATTGTTTCCTTCTACAGTAGCAGAACCTAGCCAAATTTAAAAATTATGACTGCAGTCAGCCCTTCAGCAGAACAAATATTATTAAATTAGTATAATGCAGAGAAAATCCATGGCTGAGAATATCCATGACAACTGCTCAGGTGAAAGTTACTGATGATTAGGATTTAATTCATTAATTTGAAACTGTTTGATATAACTTCTTACATGAACTATGTGTTGATGAGATTTTATTGATAGAACCTTTTAACTAAATATTTAACTCCAATATTTTATTTCACAGCTTTATCAGATACCCATGGAAATTTTATCTTGAATGGAAATTTTGTTGTAAGCATGTCAAAAAGAGAAATCAATATACAAGGAGCCATTTTTGAGTACAATGGTTCAAACAATACAATAGAACGAATTAACAGCACTGATAGAGTTGAAGAAGAACTAACCTTACAGGTGCGTGTTTACTTTTTTTTATAAGTTTGAAAATTTCCTGCATCATCATTATGTTTATAATTTTATGTTCAAATTCACTGAAAAACAGCTATCATTTTATCGCAATCAAGGTTTTGTGTGTAGGGAATTTATACAACCCTGATGTGCGTTACTCGTTCAATGTCCCAATAGAAGATGGAAGTGATCTGTTTACATGGGATCCTTATGGACCCTGGCAAGACTGCAGCAGGATGTGCCAAGGTACTGTGAAGTATTTTTTTTCACCAGAACCAAAGACCTGATGGCATTTAGGAAGGGTGTTGTCTTAAGTTCTCTGACTTTTCACCCTTACTTGTGAAGAAGAAACTTGTTACCCTCAGTAAACTTCAAGTGCACAGAGCCTTTAAAGACAGAATAGCTTCTGATTTTTGTTTTTGTTATTTTTAGTACTTATGTAGTACAATTCTATATTCAAACCTACATTTGGAGACATAGGCGCAGTTTATTTTAAAAAAAGGTTGAATCAAATCTAATACATCCTTTTCAAGTGGTATTGTATGTCTACTAAAGTTGATATCCTGTGAGACCACTGTAGGACAGCTGGGAGGTGGAAAAGGGGACTGGAAAAAGGTTGTTCTCCACCTGGAATGTAGTGAGCTGCACAAAGCAGCATGTTTGTGCAGAATCTGCTGCATATAGCAATTTGTGTTAATGGGGTATCTCAGTTAAATTCCTAAATGGTGCATGGAATCCATAAGGCACTCTTATTTTAGCCCTTTATTTACTTCTTTTGGTGATTTTTCAAGGTATTCGAAGAAGAAGAGTGACATGTATACGTAAAAGTGATCATGTGGTAGTGTCTGATCAAAGATGTGAACTTATACCCACTGTACCAAGTGTCTTTGAGGAGTGTAATACAGAGTGTGAATTAAGGTAAAAAAGGTTCCTAATTGATGGACTTATTGTGGTCTTTTATGTTTTAATTGATTGACATTGAAACAAGGTAATTCAGATTGCTTTATCCTCTGTCCCTCCATCTCTCTCTACCTTCCTCATCTCTCCCATCTCCCCTTGTTTTCCTCAAATCTGTTGGTGTAATGGCTTTATACATTATATTTACACCTCTGACTCCACGTAGAACTAGGGTAGTTTTCTAATTTTTATTGGTAAAGTACAAAATCTCTTGTTAGAATTGTGAATCTGTTCTATATATTCTGCCACAAAGACTTGTATTGCTGCTTGAAATATGTTTTCCACCAGAACCGTACCCACAACTGGAACTAATTTGAAACAGACTTGTGTTTTTGCACTCCAAGATAGCCCACACTGAAGTATTCAGAGGATGAAGAGTTAGAATTATAGCTTACATTTTTCAAACTCACCTAGGAGATGAAGACAAAAGATCCTTTAAATTTAAAAAGTTATTTTAAGCCCGTGAGTCAAGTTCTTTTATATTGCTTTGAAAATTCCAGTTATGAGATAGCGTTTACAGTTTTATCTGTTCCCTAAAATGCATACATTGTAATTTTTGGTACATTCTCTGAGCGCTTTAATTGCCAAGGTCATATTTTTTTAAACACAGTTAGCTTTCTACAACAATTTGTCATTGTAGGTGGCACAGTGTTGGGAAAAGTGACTGTACATCAAAGTGTGGCCCAGGACATCGGTCTGTTGAGATCCACTGCATGAAGTACTCTGTTGCAAGAGGACTCAGTGCTCCAGTGGATGATAAGTACTGTGCTGATCAGCAGAAACCACCAGCCAGAGAGCCCTGCCATGGTGACTGTATGTTAAGAAGTTGGCACTACACAGAATGGTCAGAGGTACAGATGTAAAACTTCATAATTGTACCATTATAGTTCTGGCATGCATACCAAAATTTTATTTCTCTATATTTTTTTCAGTTTAATAACTAAAAGGAAACAATGTTTAACAAATACAGATTTGTAGGATCAGCTAATACGAACCTTTATATTTCAGCAACTTCCTTATATTTTTGTGAGAAACAGTAGCTTGTTTGCAGGTTGGTTTTGGAAGTCAGCAGCGAAGATCTGGTAATTAAAGGTGTATATTTTATTTACAGTCTTAATAATTTAGTTCTGTACAATTTCGGTTTTATTCGTCATTAGAGTTTTATCTTGGAACTGTTGTATGAAGTGCTGATTTTATCTCAAATGAACACATTAGCAGTCTGTGGGTTGAATGGAGGACGCTTTTGTCTGGCACAATCATTAACATCTTTTAAGACTGATAATGTATTTTGGCCAGGTATTATTGTATTCTGTTTCCTGTTTCATAACTATACACCACAGTGTTCCAGGAGCTGTGCAAGAGGTGTCAGAACCAGAGAAGCTTTTTGTATGAACAACTTGGGTCGTCATCTTCCTGACAGAGAATGCCAGGAACTTCCAAGAGTTGTAACACAGAGCTGCAATGAGTTCTTATGTCCAAGCTGGTCGGTTACTGACTGGAGCGAGGTAATGAAACCATGGAAAACTTAAGGTACATTTGGTCCTGGTCATGGATATTAAAATAAGCTGCATTAAGTGTTCAGGGTTTTTAGTTTATTTTGGGCCACATGGTTATAACAGTTCTGAAGTCCTATGATTTGTCTGGTACACATCCCAGATCTACGAATGGCATGAGAACTTCTATTAAACACTCCTAGAATTTGGTTTTTTTCCTTAATTTTGTTACATTAAAATGAGGTAGTGAAGATACATAAAGTAAATGTATTTGCAGTAATTTGCATGCCTTCCTTTTTTATGAAGCAATGAGAACTATACAGCCAATTTTAATAGAATTATATTAATTTTATTATAGATTAGATGGATTTAAACGTCATGGACAGTCTAAACATTTTTCCAGTGAAAGCTATGATATATGCACTATTATTTTAAACAAGTATTCTTTATTCTATTGGAAATAAATTATCTGTACATAGTTTTCGTAATTTGTAGCTTTGGAATCTTAATAGTGATTTCTTTGTATTAGCATTTGAATTGAAGTTAACAGGAAATGGAGAGTTCATTGAAAAACAGGGTTTTTAGGACTAACATTCATGGAATATTTTTGTTATTTATGTGATTTTTAAAAACCAACAAGTTACTAAAAGAAATTGAAGCCATTAATGCAGATTCATGTCTCTGCAAACGGATGGTTCTAATAATTTTACAGTGTCCTGTGACATGTGGCAAAGGAATGAAGCATCGTCAAGTCTGGTGCCAACTTAATGATGAACACCTGAGAGATGATTTCTGTAACCCAAATGACAGACCAGAATCAATAACACCGTGTGAACTTCACGAATGTGCATCTTGGCAAGTAGGGCCTTGGGGATCAGTGAGTACATAAGGATTCCTGGCTTCTTGCTTTATAGTTCAGGCTATAAGCAATCACAAAACAATATTTTTAAAACATTTTAGTTGAATCTTTAGCAGTTTTTTTTAGTTGAATTAATTCACATGTTTGTTTGCAGGATCCTATTGGCTATCTAACTTACAATTTAGGAACACCAATATATAAGCTGAATGCCTAAAATAGTAATTGATCCTGAGCCTTAATGTCAAAGATGCGTTTGCTCTAGTGTATTGCATCACTAGAATAATGAAAATAAGGGTAGCAAACTGTTCAGATGAACGAGATAGGTAAAAGACTAAATATTTATAGGTGAGTGGGCATATTGAAGTGGTAGCTTCAATTAAGATAATAGAAATGTATATACTAATTATATGAGGGAAAAGGACTTAGTATTTTGTTTCATTTCGTTTTTACCTTCAGTGATAAAAGATCTGCTGTCTCTTTATGTGAAAGTGCTGTTGAAAAATGTGTTCCTCTGTGATGCTCATCTAATGTAAACCAGAGTGGATTTAAAACTCTATAAAAAGTGAATTAATTAGTGAAGGAAACTTTTGCCACCATATAGATGAGAATTAATTAAAAAAAATAAGGTACTCAATTTCATGTGGCTTTTATAAGATCAGGTTACTCAAACCAACAGAAGATTATTCAGTGTTTCTTGGATGTTAGTGGGAAATCATAACTGAATAGCAGCTGATCTTTATTTTATTGCATACAACCTGTTACTAAAACACAGAATAAATATACCTTTGGAAATTAAGTATGTTTTTAACTTAGACATTTCTTCTATTTTTTTACCTTAGAGATAACTGCACTGTTGTCTAACATAATGTAGAATTCCTTTTGTGTAATCTTTTGATCACAAGGTGATGACTTTCCATTCCTACAAGCTAAATGCAAAAATTAAATAAAAAATTAATTCAGTCTCATTATAGAATTCTTATGAATAAAAAATAGTTTTCTGAAATAGCCTGTACAAGCAATTTACCAATCTATGTCCCTGGAGCAGAGCTTTTCATTGCAGTTTTTCCACTGTACCACCTGGTAATAGCCATTCACAACCAGGTTTTTATAAGTACTTGTGCTTGAACCACAACATTTATAGGGACAGGATTTGTGTCATAATAATATTCAGCCATTTAATGTTTTATGTGGCTTCTTTAGGTGTAATCTAGTCAAACTCTATAGTTAAGGGAAAGACGTTTAACAGCTGCAGCTAGTGATTCATTTGAAGCTACTCTTACTCTTCCCATTTCCTCTGCTTTCTCTACACCAGTTTTTATTGCTGAGCATGCCATTATAGAGCATGGATTGTCCCTTTGATCAGGTCAAGTCTGCTGTTCTGGCAGTATTCCTTCCTAGTCTCCTGCCCACCTCCAGCCTACTCACTAGAGCAGGTAGAAAGGGGGAAAGAGAGAATGCCTTTGTCCTGCACAAGCACTGTTCATTGGTGTGCTATGGACACTGGTTAAGTACCTGATAGTCTGCCACAAAGGAAGTTAACATCATCTCAGTAGTCATTCCTATTCATTCTGGAAAGAGTTTTAAAGTAGAAGATGTAATTAAAAATGAAATTTGATTATAAATAGTGCTATTTCAAGCGTATGAAATCCCTGCCTCCAACAGTGTGCTGTAACGTGCGGACGCGGATACCAGGTGCGTGCAGTCAAATGTGTCACTGGGACGTACCGTGTTATTCTGAGTGATGACAGGGAGTGCAATGCTGCCACTCGTCCTAGAGACAGTCAAGTAAGTTAAAAAATACCTCTCTACTTACCTGTTAAAAGTGTCTAAATACAACTGTTGTCTACTGATCCTATGAGGGAACTTGGAGGAAATTACTTCTAAAATGAGAAAAAAATACTAAAACTCTATGCTTTTCTTCACAAATGTCAAGTTTTGCCTAGGGAATTAAGAAAAAGAAGGGTAATTTCAAGACTGGATGTTTGAAAGTTGGTATGTGATTGAGGAGTTAGAGTATATGATTTCAAGGAATCCAAAGGCCTGTGATTATTTGGCAGTGGGGGAAACTCCAACGTGTAGAATATTATAAGGACACTGCTTGCCATCCTGCTTAATAACTAATAGTAGCCAACCAGCTTCTTTAATAAGCTTCTAAATGTAAAAGCCAGTTAATCGGTATAATTTATTTCCGCTTAGATGTGAAAACACTGGGTTTGAGTATCCTTTGCATTTTTAATTGTGGCACCTCTTTGGCTACTGACTGAAACTGGGCAAATTTATGTTCTCAGTAGCTGAAGGTATAAAGGACAGGACAGCACAGTCACTGTTTTCACTTGGTCCTTCAGTGCTGCCTGTGGCTCTGAAGCAGGACACTGTAAATGTCTATGTTCCTTGTCTCCAACAAGTTGGCCAAAACTATTCTTTCTCAAAGTGCCAATATTACTAGTTATTACTAATGCAGTTTTAAGATCAAATAAATTTTCTTTGACACTTGATTTAAAACAAAACAAAATGATTCAATGAAAGGTGTTTGAATAATTCCAGGGAAAATGTAAAAGATGGTATTGATGTGTTAATTAATGCTGGCTTATTGTAATGGTAGGATCTAACCATTTGCTTTTCATTTGGCTCTTCCAAAATTTATATTTCAAAATATAAATTTTGAAATATAATTTTTTAATTATAAATATTATTAAATATTAAATTTTTTTTTTCATCACCCCCACAGGAATGTGAATTGCCCTCTTGTCCAGAAAATACAAAATTATGGACTACTTCACTTCCTCTAGGTCATGTGGAGAAGGTGACCCAGTGGAGATATGGATCATGGACCCCAGTATGTAATGCAGCAGTCACACCTTGCAGAGCAGTCCTCTACTCATTCACCCATTTTTCCATAAAGCTTTCATTAATATATTTCTCAGACTGAAAGATGCTTGGAATAGATTAAAAAGGAATTCTAATATTTTCTTAAGAAAAGATCTCTATGAAGAGTTTCTTTAAGAAACTCTGTTTCTTAAGGAGCAGATAGACACTCCCAGAAAACTCTGTGCTTCAAATCCAACCAGAAAAAATAACAGGAAAACAAGCAAAATTCTAGGAGCTGGGGTTCTGAGCAAAATAGTTTTCATTTGATTGACAGTGCACTAGGAAGTGCTTTTTAAATGCAATTGATCAGTTTCTGAGTTCTGATGTTCAGGAGAACATCTTTGATTTTAAAATATGATTTAAGTCTTTTATGTGAATAGTAATACTAAACAGTTGGAGTCTCTAAAAGCCTAATTTGACATTTTTTTGTAAAATAAGCATTATTAAAATGGCTCCTACATAAATTTTCTTAAATGGAAGTTTTTTATTTTGACAATGTTGAAAAATTAGTTTTACTTGATAGCAATGTGAAAATTTAAAATTATCTAAAAAATGTGGGTGTGTCTGTTAATTCCATGAGATATTTAAGAAAGCATATAATGCAGTTATATTTTTGCACAACTATTTTAGCTAAATAGCAGTAAAGGCTACATAAACTGAGGCTACTCAGCAGTTCTTCATTAAATCCACCTTGAATTTCTCAGCTATAAAGGCATCAGAAGGGGCTCAATGGAATCTGCTAATACAAACCATAATGGCAAATGGATTGCTAATATTGGTTTTTATTTTAACAGTTGATGTAAATATTTTATCACTGTGTAATAACTAAAATATTCTGGAAGTTACTGATATTTCTGTTGTTACTTGCAACTATATAATTATTCCATGTTATAGTGTAAATACTGTCTGTTTATAGATGCTGAAATGCTTCATGAGAATTAAGGCCATGCAATTCCATTCCAAGCCAACAGAAATTCTTAAGGCCTAAACCATTCAGCAATATTTCCCTTTCCTTTCTAAATGCATGACTCTATTAGTGTGAAATGGAAATCTGATTTAATTCTAAAGTCAAGCTGATACTAAGCTATGTTAGTATTTTAGATGATTGCGTGATCTTGTTTTAGTCTCCTAAAGTGTGATGACCTTGAATTGTTCTCTGACAGTGCTCTGCATCCTGTGGGAAGGGTGATCGTGCTCGCTATGTGAGTTGTAGAGATGCTCATGGAGAAATAGCAGATGAATCTTTGTGTGCTCATTTACCACGACCAGCTGAAATTTCAAGCTGCTTTAGCCCATGTGGAGAGTGGAAAGTTGGAAATTGGTCACCTGTAAGTATTAATTGCAACAATCTTTTAATGTGTGTATTTAGATTATTGGCCAAGTCTCTGTTTAGAAATTGAGAGCTCATATTTTTTTTGCAAGTGTGATTGAAATTGCATCCCTTGAAAAAACAAAGTATATGTTTATTCTTGTCAAAAGTAAATATAAATCTATTTGTTTATTAATTATCAATGTTCTGTGACAAACACTGTGTTAATCTTTTCGTCAGTGCACAGTTACGTGTGATAGTGGCGTAGTAACAAGACAAGTCATCTGTGTCAACTATCATCAGCAAATCAGTGAGAATTACTGTGATCCTGAAGGCCGACCTCCTAAGGAGCAAGAATGTAACATGCCACCATGTCCACCAGTTTATCATCATGTTCCAAAAATACGTGACCATCCAAGCCATTTTCCTGAAATAGGTTACCTCCCAGTGCACCTTCCACAAGACAACTTAAACCAGTGGAACCATCCTTCTGTGGGAGGATATCAGTGGAGAACTGGACCCTGGGGAGCAGTAAGAAATATTTTAAGAATCGTTAATTTGTTCTGTCACATGTGTGTTAACATTTCTAGAAATGTTTTGTAGTATAGATTTGGTCAAAAGAAAAATACATTAATTTTAAAAATTATTTTTATTCTTGTTCTTACGGTTATTCATAATATATTAAATTCTAAGTATACCTTTTCCGTGATTTCAAAGTTAAAATACTTCTACATAGTAGTCATTTTTAGTTGAAAATTTCCATTTTGAATGTTAAGATTTAAAACCAAGCTGTTTTAACCAACATATTTTACGTTTTTCTGATCATGCAATGGCAAAATGTATGTTTACCTGTTTTGGTAGTGCTCTAGTACTTGTGCAGGTGGATTTCACCGTCGAGTTGTAGTATGTCAAGATGAGGAAGGAAGAAGTGCCAGTAATTGTGATGAGACAACAAAACCTTTAGAGTCGAGACACTGTGATTCTGGACCCTGCCCACGGTGGAACTTTGGGAACTGGGGAGAAGTAAGAGCATTTCACTTACAAAGGGGAACATTGTTTACCACATAAGCTTAGAAGTAGAATCATAATTATGTGACTGTGAGTGGAACAGAACACCTTGGTTTTACTTATTTAATAGAGTTTAGAATTTAAAAATTTAAAAAGAATGAGGTTCAACCTGTTTATCTAAACTTTATTCTTTGATCAAATCCAGAACTGTAGTGGAAATGAGTGGTGTAAATATACATCCAAAAGAATTTAAGTATTGTGTGAGGCTAAGGATATACAACATCAGCAAATCATATAATTGTTGTACAACATGTATCTTGAGACACAGAAAATTATATTCTAATACAAAAAGCTGGATTGTATGCGGAAAAACCGCAGTGTAATAGCTAGTCTAAGAAAAAAAATGAGCGTAAGAAGCTGTAGAGAAACCTTATTCCATGTAATTTCATAGGTACTAACAGTAGTAACTGCAAGTAGTAGTAGCTACTGGGTTGAAGTTACAAATAAGAAGTATGGAGATAGGATCATGCATCTAAAAGGTGTGCCTGGATTAGAACATTTTGATGAAACATTTTATGTTATTGGGCAAAGAACAGTTTCTCCATGCTGTGTGATGTCACATCTTGACCACACATTCTTGCTCAAAAACTACAGAAAGAGTTAAAGCTGATTATTTTTGCATTTATTCTAATCTAACCTCTTGTGATTCTTGCCCACTTTTCTTACTCTTGAAAACCAGTGACTGGAATTGAAAAAAGAAGAAAAATTGGTTGACTGACTTTTTTATTTTGCCTTTTTTCCCCCTTGTTTTAGCCAGATTTAGCCATTCAGTTTTCAAGGTCAGTCTAAATGTCATATTTTTTCTGTCCATAGCCATAGACTTGGGACAGTTCATGCAGATGCTGCAGTTTTTTTCTAATTTAGAATCCTCAAGAATACAGTAAAAAGCTTTGAACTATTATAGATTGGTTTTAAGAGCTCGTTAGGAATGAGAACTGGTATTGAAGAATTACAGGCAAACTGAAACCCAGAAAACACATCCTTAAAGTATTTTTCACTTAGTCTGTATAAATTAGGCTGCAGAAAAGTGTGCCCAGTGTCCGAGTTTTCTGAGTTTTTCTGCCCACTGTCTGGCAGGGAAAACTAGTTTTAAGACAAATTTTTATCTTTTCCTCATACTAAAAAAAGGGACACATGCACATTTATTCTCACAATTACTTCTCCTTAATAGAGTCTCTGTAACTGAGACTTTCTGCAGAAAATCACTTGATAAACCATAAAAATGTAGTTTGGTAAATGTTTTGGTGAGAGAATTATGTGAGATTAGATTTTAAGTACTTATTCTTGAATAGTGTCCAGGGAATATGGAAATGGACATAGTAAATAATATGATGTACTGATTATTGCTATATCTTTTGGTTTGATGGTATGTGATGACTCTGTTAATAAAATTGTTGCGTACAAAATTCTGTGTTTCAGTGTACTCAAACTTGTGGAGATGGAATAAAGACAAGACTGGTGATTTGTCAGCTTCCCACTGGCCAAATGTTGGGTGATCAAAACTGTGAAATTCTAGACAAGCCACCTAACATGGCACAATGTAACGTGCATTCTTGCCCTGGTGATGTTTCTTGGCATCGGGGACCGTGGAAATCGGTACGATAGCATTCACTAATATTTTTTGCTTTCTTGTTCTTTCTGTCACTCTTATTTCCCCTTGTCTTTTAAAAGATTGTATATGATTATTTTATTTGATAACGGTGAAATAATAATGCATGTGGAATATGGTCTATGTAGTTTTATAAAGAAATAGTTCCTGCAGTCATAGAATTGAGTGAGAAGCAGCCACTTCCTTCAGTGGAAACAGTATTATGCTCTGTAAAACATCATAGGGAATATTTTGAAAATTACCAGAAATCATCATAGCTGGTAACAGTACCTAATAGGTGTTCCATTTTGAAGGGTTACAATTTGATATGTGTTTAAATTTGAATGTTTATACTGTAAGTTATGCTCTGGTATTATCTATATATTTATATTTGCAAAAACAGGCCAAACTTTTTAGTGCATAACTTTTTTCCTATAGTATATTTAAGTATAAAATAACTCACATTCATGTATATTATACTTTGTCATCAAAAATTTTACTCCATATTACCTGTACATTTGTGTATAAAAGTTTATATTGGCAGTTTTAAAACAGGGACTAATTAAAGCTGTCTATGTATAATTATGTATGTAACTATAATATGTTATTGTCTACATGTCACTGTCTGTTAATGTGTAAAAATGCCTACTGTAATCACCATTAATCTTTAAAACTGCCCCTAGCAGATTATTAACATACTGAAGTAATCATAGCAGGCTCTGCAATATAGAGCACATTATAATTCCCAAGCTGTAAATTTGACAACAATATTGATTATTGTGCTAAATTCTAAGAGAATAATGGCAATCAAAGGAGGTTGGATCCAGTTCTGGTTCCATCAAAATCAGCAAAAAACCTACCGTTGACATCCCTGGGAGATGGTCTGGGACAACAGTCGTTTGGGGTTTTTTATTAATAAAATTACGTAATTTGTCTCTTTGAATTAATATGGCAGCATTCAAAAAATATTGTCTGATTCAAACTATAACAATTTCTAATGTTTATATAAGCTATTCTAATTTATTGCAAAGAGACAGTAAAATGTAAGTTTGAATTAATGGTTTACCACAGTTATCTCTTTCTTCCATTACGCAAAGCAGAGTTTGAGATTTGTGTTTAGCAGACACCAGAGTATCTTATTCAGCCATTTTCCAAATAATTAGCGGTGACTCGCGACATAATGTACATCAGGTGCTGAGAAGGCAAGCAGGGTTCAGCACACAGTTGCCTTTGAACTCAATGTTTGTTTTCCTTTTAGATCAAGAATTATTCACAACCTGTTCGTTCCCTGAGTAATGCAGTTTGCCCTACACTAATAGATTACCTGTAAGTTCTTGTATTGTAAATGTTGCATATGGCTTAGTTTTATAAAGATTTTCATACTGCTTTGTATCTCAAGTGACAGAAAAAGCCATTTTTTAGAAGGGATTCTATTTATCAGAGAGAGGCCTCTTTTATATATGATTGCAAGCTCTCTGGTTAAGCCACAGAAGATTTAATTTCATGGCACAATCTCATGCTGCAGAAACAAACGTGGCAGATTCAGGAAATGAAAGCAGGCTCACATATTGAATATGCTGCCACATTTTAATAGTTTAGCTAGTTTGGATGCTGCCAACACACAGACTTAGTTGTTTTTTGTTGCTGTTTAAGCAGAGCAAAATTTATTCATTAAGGATGACTATTAGGAAGGAGCAGTAGAAGCTTTAGTCACAGGAATGCTGTTGTAGCCTAGCACAAACAGCTTTGTTTAGCCATGGCTGACTAGTGATTTGTTGGTTTGGCAATAGATCATGTCCTGCCTATCTTACACATTTCTGGCATAAAATATGCTCTAATATAGAGAATTGTTAATGACTGGATGCTGTCTGGCTGCTGAAGTCCTCAAGCCTGTCACATCTACACTTACCCCCTTCTCTCTAAGATTGCAAGAACCAGACAAATAACTATTTATATTTTTCATAGAAGTATTGAGTAATATTTCTGTGCCAGGACAGCAATGCATCGAGCTTTTGTGTCTACTAGTGAGATTCCAGTGTTAAAAGCTAAGTAGAAACTGAGATGCGAGACTAGATGATCTTGGAAGTCTTTTCCAACCTTAATGATTCTGTGATTCTAACTTCTTCCACTGGCTATCACTGTATATTTGAGAGCAGAAGACTTTAGCAGTATGCCTTCTAAGTACATTTCTTTCAGTTATTGATTCATTTTACACAACATAATTAAAATAAAACGTATCTTGTAAATGCACAAGAGGGCCCTTGCAAAGAAGGTTCTGTTTATGATTTGAAGCCAGAATTTTGGTTGATGCTTTCTGCAGCCTAGCAGCTGTTGGCTGTTACACTTTATAGTGTCTGTCAGTGGCTACTGGAGCTGACCCTCACAAAGCTTAAAGACTGTGTACTCCTCTGTTCCTGGTTTCTGCAGTTGTCCAAATGGATGTGAAGCAAGTAAATCTCAAATTCTAAAGGTTCATACCACTCCAGGAAATTTTCTCACAAACATCATGCATGTTCAGAAACTTTAATTCTTTGGTAATCTATGAACCTTTAATTCAGTCTAGTATTTTCATATTATGATCTCCAAACCAGAAAGACCCTCTGAAGTTTTACAGGGAGGATTACTAGGAAACACATTGTTATGCCTGTAAGTTGAATTCATTTGATCTGGAGGTCATTGAGAGACTCTGACAATGATCTTTTTAGAATGTGACTTATGTCTTCTGTCCTCTTAGTTTTGTGTAAGTTTCTAAGGCAATTTTCTTTAGTAAAAATTGGATCATCCTCATAGAGGTTTGGTTTTTTGTTTTTTGGGGTTTTTTTTCTTTTTTAGATTGCCTTTTTACCAAAATTCATAGGAAAGGGTGTGGGTTTATACCAAGTCCATTCATCTTGAAGGCATTTTCTTTTTAAAGAGTATTGGTGTCAATTTTAATGTAATTGAGATTAATAAATATTATACAAAGATTCCTAAACTCAAGTGTTTCATCATTTGAAACATGTGATTTCAAGATTTCACTGATGAATTGTCATGTATTTAAGTACACCACCTCTTTTTTGATACATAGAAATGACAATTCAGATTTATATATTTTGATACATATGTATTTGTAATGTATTTATAAGTTAAATAATACTTGAGGTAAATATAGCTGCTTATTTTAATGTAATTGTACCACCAGTAAATTTGGCCCATAGGTCTTGGGTATTTTTCTGTTACCCTACTCTAGTTTCATTGGTGAAGGGATTGAGGCAATGTTCCAAAACTTCATGAAAGAATGAAGAAATTACAAGCTAAGAGGTATGGAAACCATATGTCACATTATATAATGTCAAGAAAAACTGCATAGTGTTCTGACAGCTAGCTAGGATTGCTTTGTTCTAGTATAGATTTTTACTGTATCTCTTCTTTCCAGAGTGCATTGTTGGGTTTTTTTGTTTAGTCCATGCAGTAGGACTTCTGTTTTGTTGTATAAATTTTCATCAGAGTGGTTCTGGTTTTCTGACCCTAATGATGAAAAGTTGTGTTTTAGTTAAAGCATGAAAAAAGAGAGTATTACGAATTTACAAAGATGAAACGTAAGGTTTTAAACTGAACCATAATTAGAAGATTTAAAAATTTCTGCGCTAGAAGAGTTGTACAATAATCTGTCTTGAGTTCAAGAATGATGCTTTGCTACCTTCAATACTAAGCTTTTTTTCCTTTGAGCAGTGTTCCCCTTATCTACACACTTTAGTATTCACATCCAAACAATTGTCTGTAACCTCACAAAAAGTTTTGTGGGGATACAATCAAATCAATTGTTGGTTGGATCAATGATTATGTTTAGATACAACAAATTTGCAGATACGTAGGCAAATATATTTACAATCTTGAAAAGCTTTCATGTGTAGCATGCTAGAGAATAAAATATAATTTTTAGTACTACTTGGCTGGGAAATAATTTGACACACAGTAGCAAATCAGGAGATTTTCTGTGCCAAAATCCTCCCTTGGTCCCTGGGCAAAATGTGTGATGTGAACATGATTTTTGTTTTACTCTTTCTTCTGCTGTTCAAGAAGTAATGATTCTTGTAGTCATCTAGTATGCATTTCTTAATGGAAGTCTTTTATGGTGCCTTCACATCAAGGATTGTATTTGACTACTAACAGAAGTATCACCTTTTCATCTGGTGTTTATCTCTTGGTTAAATGGTCATGTCTTCCTTTCTAGTCTCTTTTTCTATGCCACCTACTTTGTTGCCTGCACAATAGAGAACAGTGTAACTTTCTCAAAATTCCTGATGTATATGTTATATCTATTCCTTTTTTTGTGCTGTGTACCTTTATTTTTTATGTATATTCTAAAGATTTTAGGAAGCTTGGGCAGGAATTACACTAGAGGAATAGAATAAGCTATTCATATATGGGAAGACAATACCTTCAGGCTTTGCATAGTGAGTAAAGTTTGTTCACATTTTTGGACAACAAGAATTTTGATATATTTAGGAGTCTGATCTTATTTTTGGCCCCCTGTACTTTTTCAGTGCCTGCAAAGCCCCTTGAAGATCCAGGCACCAAAGAGCAAGGTTTCTGGTTAGGCAGTTGGTGGTAGCAGTTGATGTTACCTTGGAAGCTTTATCTTTCATTTGGGCATTCATTCTTGTATGAGTGTGGTAGCTACCTAAATTTTATCGTGAAAATTTTAACCAGGTATGTCACAACTCAAAATATGTTTGCTTCTCATCCTTTCTTGTTCCTTTAGAAGGAATACGTAGCTCCTTACAGAAGATAATTGTATGTTGTTTGTCTGAAATGTTTATAAAATAAAGGTTATAATTTTTTTTCTTTTCCTCATTCTTAGCATTTGTATGTAATTCATAAGTATTACTTGTGATTTCAGAGAAAATAGGCATAAAAATAATGGGTTATTTTCAAAGTTATCCTGAAGTGTCAAAAATGTGTTACTGCCATTACTTACTGCCCTTCAGACACATAATGTAATATTCTTTAAAGTGGCTGTCTTTCTAGTACCTCAGTTTTCTACTTACTTGCTCCAGAATAATTTAGATGTAATTCTGTCTTTGCAGTAGTGGAAGAAATCTACTATTACTTTTAATGAATATGAATCTATTTTTTAAAAATAGTCCCAGTTCCCTTCCAGTGTTGTTACTGCCGGGCATCACATTGACTTCTCCAGGAGCAGAAGCAGGCCAAACTTGCATAAGTAAAATATTTATTTGTTTTCATTTTAATGCAAAAAATTCTTGCTATGTATGATAAGTGCCTTCATTCACTTTTTCTAATGTGTAAAAAGTATTTATATCTTTAAAAATAATCTTTTATGTTAAAAGGGAATTCAGAATCAGTGAACTTGGTTTTCAAAACCACCTTCCATTTTTTACCTCTACTTCTGCTGCTGCCTAATGTTGAACTTCAAAATACCTCATTGCCAATACAGCACATTAAATTAATATCCACTGCCTGAAATCTTGATGTTAGCATCTGCTATTAATTTTTTAAAACTTTGGAAATGGGAGGGGGGCCTTATAAGAGATAACTGATAACAGATGTCACTGCCCAAATAATGTCATAAAACAGACTTGGGATAGTGAATTTCATTTAGGGTCATTCTGATAAAATGAAAGAAAATACTTGTTTCTAAATTTCAAAATCAAAATATTTATGTAATGTTCATTAAGTTTAGAGGAGACTTCTCCTGTTTGGTGCTATGTTGCCTGTATAGCTTGAAGTAATAAATAAGTTATAATGTATGTGTAATAATTTAATTTAATGACTGTGACTTGTGTCTGTGAAATACAGTTGCATTTTAACCCTTCTTTTTCATGCATGTTGTGTGGCTTTGTGTTTATATTTATTGTGCTCTTTATTAAGGAATGTTAATGTTTAAAGTCCTTAAAAAAATAAAGGGTGGGACAGGTACTAACCACTTTTGCTGAAAGTGAGGGTTTTCTTTAACCTGCGTGTTGAAATTAACTTTGTGTGATACTTTAGTGACATTGTTTTCATGGGGAAAGCCCTTATACTTGAAGAGAAAAAAAAAAATATTGTGACTGATGAAAGCAGCAGCTGATGCCATTTATCAACTGGACTGAAATAGTTGGCACATGGTCTTTGATGGTAGAGCTAGAAGATCCTAGCTCCTGAATCTTTTGCTGGAGCTGTAATTTTATGGCCCAGTCCTGCTCCCACTTAGTCAGTGATAGAACAGAGAAGAATGTGGGTCATAACAATGCTCAGCTCCTAATCTCAAAGACGTAACATGGTTTTTTACATTCCTGAAACACTTTTGCAGGAAGAGGTTTGCAGAGCTTTCAGATCCTGCATTTAGAAAGAGGACAAGTAAGGATGGGACACAGTCAAAATAATAAATAATAAATAATAAATAATAATAATAATAAAATCACACACACACACAAAAAAAAACCCCTCCAAAAACAAACCCCCAACAATCAGAATATAATGAAAGGGGAAAAGAAGCAGGTGATGCTTAATACAATACCTAAATACATACAGCCATTTAATGAGAATGAAAGGAATGTGAAGCTACTGGTGTATTTATTAGAACTTTCAGAAAAGCTGAAGGGTTCTAGGTGGTCAGATCCTTGTGAAATTCGCTCTGAGCTGCTCAGTATGTATGTGGCAGCATCAAAAACCCCAGTAAGAACTCATAAGTGTTGGTTCAAAGTGGTTTGGGGACCCTGATTTAAAAGTTATTGAACACATATTAAAGTATTAGCAATTCCAAATATTTGTGAGGGTCAATACATGCATATTTTTATTACCTTGCATGGGCTAGGAAATGAACAATATGTTCTGTAGTTCTGTATTGCAGGAGTTCCTAGTCCTTTCTTTGAAAACCAGTAATTTTGGGAGACTGGTGACTCCACTAAGGCAGGCTGCTCTATTGATCAGTGTATGTTCTAGCATGCATCTATCTATGGCCCTTTCACTTCAGTGACAACAGGGTTAAACACTCAGATTTCCTGCTGAATCAGTCCTTCAGAAGCTTCCATGCCTGCTCATATTTATGTACAGGAAATGTAATTTTGGAAATATTGATTGTTAGTAAATTGAAAATATACAGAAAAGTGGCTTAGGTTGAAAGGAAACTGGATTTCAACATGTGAAGGTAGGTAAAATGTTGCATTTCTCATCTAAAATATACTCGTATTTTCATGCTAAATTAATATTTACTATAAACTGGGGGGGAGAGGGGGTAATGTTAATTCTTTAGGCAATATTTAGTTAAGTGCCATAGAAAAAGTTATATTTTGGATGCTTCTGAGAAGTTGAAAAAATTTCTGACAATACTATATTGTTCCAGCATATATTGCTTTGTATTTCCAGTTTTTTAAAGTTCAAATACAAAATCTTGGATTTTAATCAAATGAAAAAATTGACGTGTTATGAAGTAATACTTTTTATAGAGCAGAAAGGCACACAGAACTCATGTATTTGTCATTCCTTTAATTTCTGAGCTACTGATTTGCTGTTGCTAACATGACTAAAAATGATAAATCGGAGCTTGCACTTGCTGGGATCCAGCATATCTTTTGCTCATATTTAGATTTTTGCAAACTCAGCTGAAACTAATTCATGTACTGTTGTAAGACTGTCTTACGTCTATTTACTTTTGTAATTGGTTAATTGAAAAGACCCTATCTCTTAAGGTAATAAAATGAAGTTTTAAATAGTTAAAATATTACAAGAAAATGTTTTTTAACTGTGCAACCCCTTTGTGCAAATGTAGCTTCCATAACAGAGATCCTCCATCATATTAAAAATGTGTTCCAATTTTCGTTGTGAAGACCTGTGAACAAAATGTCCCTCTCAAGGGGACAAAGTTACTTTTCAGTGAGAGTGCAGCTTATGTCATTCCTGTGCATTTGTTCAGTTTTCCCCAGGTTCACAGGAGGCTGGAGACTAACCTACCTGTGATACAGTCTGTTAAACTGTGTCTAGTTTTTGGAAGCAATAAATGGATTAATTTGGGGTTGCTGTTTGGTTTTCATGGAGGTTTGTGAACACAGGTGCTGGATGGACACAGATACACATCTCTTGTTCTCTGTTTGAAAAATGTGTCCGGAAATTTATCCATTTATTTGAAACAGAGAGAAAACTCCTGCATTTCTTTTTCTCATGGTGGATTTCCTTAAGGTCTCCTGTCCCCATTTCTGCCACCCTTCTTTCTTGATGCTTGCACTTCACTCACTGTGTCCAGTGCTTCTGCCTTCATATAATTGCTTAAAAGTGTTCCTAGTGTTACATGACCGTGGGGTACAGAAAGGTGAGACTTGCTGAACTCTGGCCAAGTCAGCAATTTGACATCTGCGATGCTGTAATGGTAAAAGTGCCTGTATGAAGCTCTTGCAAAAAGTGTCAAAGGCACAGAGCAGGACTGCAATTTTGTAAATTTGACACAAATTTATACTTGTAGGTTAGATTTTCAAAAAGACCTAGCGAGTCTAGCTCTGTTCCTGATTGCCACTGATTTCAGAAGGAAAGGTAAGGCAGAATTGTTTGTTGGGTATGTTGATTCTTTGGTTTTGTTTTTTAATTTACTAATGTTTCTGTATTTTTAGTTGTGATTTGTCTCAGCCATCTGTCTGTTGTATATATCATTCAACTGAAAGATGATAAAAGTTAGGTACACATACCAGATAAGTTGCTGCAAGAATGCTGGCTGAACACTGTAGTTTATCTAGTTTATCTGTTCTCTCACTCCCAGCACTTAATGAGCTGATCATACTTTTCATTGTTCTAATATATACTGGCATGAATGACAGCGTTAATGTTGCTTGAATGAGGGCTGCTGGTGAATTTCCTAGCAGAGGTACATGCAGAACCTTCAGTGACAAATTTAAGACTGCACATGAGGTAGCTGAGGCTGCCAAATGGCTGCTGAAAGGAGGCAGAAATACCTCTTGGTTTCCTGATTCTCAGGTGGTAACCAGACAAAGCGGACTCAAATCAAGAGTACGTAAGGCAGGAAGAATAACTATACAATTCATTTTTTACTGTAATTGAGAGATGAAATGGAAGATATAAAGGAAAAGGTAAATGAGATAGAAAATATGGTATGTCATCACTGTTGAATGAGAACTCATGAAAATATGATTATTGTTTTTAAACTTACACCCACATTAATATCTCCATAATCCATTGCTCTTGGATTACTGTAAAAGCTAAAAGCATGTTTGAAAGTCTTAATTGTGTTACGTGAATCGTAAGTAAAACAAAGAGAAGGTTGCTGTCTGGAAAAGCTCAGTCTCATTTATGAGGTACAGTAGAGTAGGAATACAAGGCACAGTGAAGCCTGTCTGAATATCACAGTAGGTGGGGAGCTGAGCATGGTAACTCATGGGGATTTGATCTGCCCATGAGCATGGTCTGGTTTTCAAATGCTCTGTAGTTGGCATCAAGAAGGCATTCAGGCTTTAGGCAGTGATGGGCAGAATAGTGGTGTTCTGAGAGCTTTCAAAGAAGGACCTGGTCATCTGTTTTGTTTGTTCTGAGCTTGAAGAAATGGATAGTATTTGAGACGTCACAAAGGTAGGCCAAATTAAGACTTACTCACAAATCTAACTAGAATGAATAAAAGACGTTCTGTAGATGATCATTAAGTGGAATCTCAAGGGTTCTGGTTTTCATTTTTCCAACAGCTGCAATGAGTATGGTTGTTCGTCTGACATCCAGGCAGATTGCCATTTTCTGGCATTAAGGATACTGCCAGCTGCACTGGACAAAAGAATTCAGACCATGTGGTGTCAACTTAAAAAAATACCATCTAAAGTTTCTCAGCATCATCAGCAGAGTGTGGCTTCTTCAGACGTGAAATCCTTTTACCTTCAATGTATGTGCTGATGGTTCTGACTTTGTTTTAATCAGGATGTCTTTATGTTTAGGAGGAATAGCACATTCCTAGTAGATGCCAGATATATCCTCTCGTAGCAGTTTTTCCTTCCTGTTACCCACATCAATCCTAAAATCTGCCTTTAATCCTCTTTATTCCTCCATCGTTCTTACTTTTTCTGTGTTTGTGTGTAGCTTCTCATTTATGTCCATCTGTTAAAAAGATAGGCTTCAGCATGCTTGGAAAATGGTTATTCAGGAGTTTTTTGTTACCCTTCAGATGAAAGTTGAAACAAAATTATCTTAAAGTGAGTCTAATAGAAGCTGCTTTTTTATGGAGCATCCAGTGCTCAATCCTGACAGAAAAGGTATGGCTGGGGACAGTGGCCAGGTTCGATGACCTCAGGCAGAGCAGTCTCTGTGCTCAGCTGCCACTTGCAGAATAGCTGTGAGGTTGTACTGCAGCACTCCAGAGTCTCCTGCACACACTGGGCTTGTCTGGAGAGCACGGGTGTTAACATCCACAGCACGCACCTGGAAGCCCTGGAAGGCAATGTGGGGGGTAGAAACTTGGTGTGTGCTTGCTTCTCAGCTTGTTACACAGCCAGAATATGTATCTAGACTGAAAGGGGGGAAAAAGTAAAAGTCCCTGTTGGGCTGACTAGAGAAAAGGATTACTGCCGCCTTCTGTTTCTGAGTTAAAAAATTCCAATATTAGATGGTGATACTTGGAGCAGATTGTCCTCTGGTCCATTCCACTGAGGGCAGTAGGTAATGGCAGGTCTTTTGCACAGGGGCTGTCCTTCCTGACCTGCTGTGCTGAAGAGAACGGCTTCTGAAAACTAAGCTTAAAAATTTCCCTCATAAAAAATAATGAGAACTGACTTTGAACAGTACTTTTCATTACAAAAATCAAGTATACTACACCACACTTGTGAGTTTTTTAATTAACCACAAATAATAGAGGTGAAATTGTTGGGGAGGAAAAAGTGGTCTTCGAAGAGAAGATTTTGAAGCAACACTATAAATAAGTTTAACTCAGAGCAGTACTCTTACTTCTGAGCTATCTGAATACAGAAGAGGTGTTGTCATAAGTGCTGCAATTCTGATGCAAAAATAATATTAAATGATACTTTCTGGATTAAGTTTACCCCAACATTAACTAGAAAGACATGATTGTAATCTGCAGAATCTAGTTATAAATAACTCAGGTCACAGAGGAGGGCTTTCTTCATATGTTAGAATAAGGTGGTTCTGGGGCTCTTAAGCCTGCCTACATGTTTCCTTGTAAAAATATCCTGACAGCTCACAGCAATATATTGCTTATATTGGATGGATAAGAATCTGGGCTTAATTTCGGAGTCTGTAAAAATTTTTCTTAATAATTAAGGTGAGGCAAGGTGGTTGTGGAACCATAATCCAGGTTTAGCAAGGATTCAGAAAGGACTATCAGGCAGCTCTAATAAGTACATTGAGGATTCAGTCTTGGACAGATAATCCAAATCTGTATTTTTTGGGTGATAATTTTTACCTGTTGCAAGTACTATGTCTTTTTTGTGGTATGGAACTGGCAACTTGTACTGTGAAGTCTCACTGTAGAGCTTGAACAGAATATCCACATTTTTGACTTCTCTCTGCCTGAAGCCTGGGAAAGAACAAAAGATGAACCCCATGTGAGTGAGGCTGTAGCATCCTTGTCATTGAAGACAAGGCTGACAAACTGCTGTCAGGAATGATCCATGTACAACCGATTCAAACTGAGCAGCATCATGGATTGGATGATGTCCATAAGTCATTCTTAGCCTAGCCTTCTTCCCTTCCATTTCTATAGCTGCAAAAGCCCATTCAGAAAAGTGGCAAAGCAGACTTACAGACTGCAAATGGGAGGAGGATTTAATCAAACCAAGATATTTTCTGAACATCAGAGGAATGTGATATGACACTGAACTTTTGAAATCAAGCCATACTCAAAGAGATAACTTAAAAATACCTTAAGTGTAACTTCTGTAGATGACATAGGTATAACTTAGATGTAGTGGTAAATCATATACACACTTCTTGGAGTTCAGTCCACTCTTTCTTAGGAGTAAGGGAATGTTTGATCCTTGGTGCTTTCTGGGTGCATGAGCTAACGGCAGAAGTGTTTGTACTTGTTTTAGTGAAGAATTACTGACTCGGAATCAAAGAATTCAGTAGGACCTAATTACAGAGTCTGTGTTGCTGCTTAACAGTTGTCAACATACTTAAAGGAATGAACAGCTCTTTGAATGCTTTTAGCTGACAAATGCATATTGTGCTCAAGCATCACAAAAACCCCTGGGGAGATGCAGCACGCAGAGGAGGCAGACGCAAGAACATCCAGTTCTAATATGGCAAATGAGAAGTTGAAAGTAATTCTCAACTAAGCAATGCTCAAAGTATTGTTTTATTAATGTCTTGTGCAGTCATGATCCTAGTCTACTTCTAGAATATTAGAAGAGTCCAAACAGGCTTTTAGGCCAACTAGAGATCAAAATGCAGTTTGCCAGACAACTCAAGCAACGACCATGTTTAATCCTGTTCTAAACTGAACTTCCTGACCAGTCACAGAAGTTCCTGACCAAAAAAGGGCAGAAAAAGGAAGAAAATACCTTTTAAGATTTGTAATATGTTTTATCCTTTTTCAGTGCTGCTGTTGTGGCTTAACCCCAGTAGGCATTGAACCCACACAGCCTCCTCCTTGGTGGGATGAGGGAGAGAATTGGGAGGATAGAAGTGGGAAAACTCATGGGTTAAGAAAAGTAATTTTCATAGGTAAAGCAAAAGCTGTACCAACAAGCAAAGCAAAACAAGGAATTCATTCACTACTTTCCATGGACAGGCAGGTGTTCAGCTATCCCCAGAAAAGGAGGGCTACATCATGCATGATCATTTCTTGGGAAGACAAATGCCATCACTCCACACGCCTCTCCTTCCTCCTTCTTCCCCACAGCTTTTATTGCTGACCATGACATCATTTGGTCTGGACTGTGTCACCTCAAAACCACTTTTGCACCTCCATCCTCCTCGCTGGCCTCGATGCTGTGTGACGCTGTTCAGCAATAACTAAAATATCCATGTGTTTTCAACACTATTTTGGTCACAAATCCAAAATCTTGCACTAGCTACTATGAAGAAAATTACTACTATCCTCTTCTAGTCAGTCATTTATATTTTAAGTCTCTGTATATTTAACAGGAATACAAAAAGACACTATTATGTGCTTTCAATTTACTGGTCTGTTTTTTAGTATCCAGAAGCCCACTGGACTACCAGCTAAACTACACAAAACACTTCCTTTAAAGAAAAGGTTAAGGAAATTTGGTACAGAATCCACCAAATAATACAAGGTCTTCAACTTTTCAATGAAATAATAGCAAAAGAATCAAAAAGCTTTTAGTGAAGTTGCATGTCTACTGCAGAAAGAGCTCTAATTTGGTAGGAATTGATGATGGCATGCCCCTCTGAGAGTCCATCTGTGCCACAGAAAGCACGTATGGAAAATACAGAAAACCAGGAGTTTTGTCAGGCTGATCCCTACAGAACTTTATTGCTATGAAGAAAACACAAACAGATGAATCCTAGTTACCAGTGTTATGGAATGACTTTGAACAATAGTAATGAAATCCAGCTTTTTATTGCAGATTTATGTTTTTAAAAGAACATGACATATGGGAAATATTACTTTATCCAATGTTGAGACAAGTGCTAGAATTTCTGTGTAAAATGGTTACAGGATGGGTTTTTTTCAATTTTATTTTTTTTGAGGAAATGTTCATATTTCTTGTGAGATTTAACGTTCTTATGGATTTTTCTTCCTACATGGTTAATCTGCAGAAAATACATGGAAAATTGTGCTCTCTCTCCATAAACCTCCAATTGTGTGGGATGTCATACAAATGAAACCACATTATAGACAAATTGAGCCGTGAGGACCATGCTCAAGTAGTCAAGGACCATGCTCAAGTTTGAGCAGAGGGAGGTCAAGCAGCCAGAATTACTGCAGTTGTACTTTCCCTGGTCAGGAGAGCTAAGCCTTGGGAAGATCACCACCACAGCAGGGTGGGCACCAAGCAGTGAGAGGACCATATTCCACGGAGAGCGTGTAATAACATGTTAGGAGCTTCAAGAAGGAACACAGGCTCATGGAGGGTAAAGTTCAGCCGTGTAAGAAATGCGCTGTGGACTTGATGCCCTAAGAGGACAGGAGTGGCTTCCCGAGCACAGAACAAGGCTTTGCTCCTGCACCAGTGAGAATTTAACACTTCTCACTGACATTACAGAGCTGAAGGAAAGCCAGTCAGGCAGGTGTCAGTGTTCAGTATGCAGCTCTCTAAAGAGAACACTGACTGGTGGGGATAGAGGTCAGTGCAAGAAATCTCGCTGTAAGCTGCATTTAGATGCCTTTAGGCACTTTTCAATCCCACATGGATCTTCTATGGAATCTATATTTTCATTCAAGGAACAGACCAGGAGCTATGCTCTGTCCTTACAGAAATGTAAAGTCATTCCCTACTTCATATTGATGAAAGGTTTTTCTTCAGGATTTGAGTGATTTGATGTTCTGTCTTTGCTATTTATTCTCTGCAATGGAGGACAGGCAACACTTAGCTATTTGTCAGGAGTCTCCCATGACAAGTGTATTGGACTGAAATAGTCTTCTCTTGCTGAAGGTGGGTCACTATGCAGTAAAGAACACAGCTGAGCCTGCCTGCGTCTGGTGCCAAAGCACTTTGGGAGGAAGTGATCCTTTTTAAGAACTTTCTTTTATATATTTTATAAGGAATGAAGCCAGAATATACCAAATTTCAAGAGAATACTATACATACAGAGTAATATACCCTATTGAACTTTCCATTTATGATCCTGGATCTTCTACATTCATAGCAAGTGTATTAGCTCTTTCATGTGTTAAAAAAAAAATAAATTAGGACCGCTTCTTTTTCTTCAGTTGCACTAAATATCATCTATCACTGTGTTTTGCAATGTGCTTCACTCACCTGCTGTGCACTTAGTGTACACTTAGAGCAATTGCCTTCTTAAACTTGTTATTAGAAATAGAGGAAAATCTGTTTTCAGGATGTTAATTGTCCTTATGGGTATGCAAAGCACTGAGCTGGCCAATCTATTGAAAAGATTGTGCATGCATGTAGAATTAGACTGTTAGCACTTTTTAAGTACTGAAAGCTGAATGACCTGAACTTAATTTCCGGAAAATAGAAGACATACATATTCAAAAATGCTTTGTTGAGACGGTGTGTGATGCTAATGATGTAGATGAGGAGGATGTAACAGAAAGGGAAGAGAAATATCTTCATTGCTTTTGAGGGAAGTCTGTATTTTTTTTTTTTTTCATATCCACTAAAAGATTCAATTTTTATTGGACTGTTATTTTTCTACCTGAATTAATTATCTTCCTGTAGGAAATGTTTTTTCAAGTGTAAAATAAAGCATGGATGAAATCCTAGAACAAATTAAGCATGTTCTCTTTCCAGACAGAAAAAATTGTCTCCATTGACATAAACTTTTTTAATAGGATGATGTCAAATAGGATTCATTACAAGATTTAAGAAGAAAATACTAAAGTACTTATATTCACATTGTTCATGGTTCAAGATAAATCAGCTGAGTAGCCACCTAATTTGGAAGTAGTTCAGACGTTTGACTTCCTTGTTTGACTGAAATCTCCCTAGGTCCTGTAGCCCTACTCTGCAGGTGCATAGGACAGCCGTGATGTGAAGAATTAAAATCAAACCTCGCTGAAGTCTGACAGCAGTCCAGCAGTTTAGCAGAGGAATGGCCATTTCTCCAGAAGAGCCTGATCCATCAGACACGCTGTAGTCTCAGCTAGGGCACGCTGCCAGTGTGGGTTTCACAGAACAAACCTGCAGCCCCGTCTGATTTACATTGGGGGAAGGAAGGCAGGTCCTAGAGCCAGTTGTGCATGTTGTAGCAGCTTTCTGGAGAAAATGGGATACCAGGATGGCGGGGCAAGTCCATGCCTCCAAGGACTGCACCTTAACTGGTGGTGTTTACTTCATACCTCTTCTCTTGCCTCTTTGCCACATACTACAAGATACCCAAAGCTCATGGGAGAGAGTTGCCAAGCAAACATGACTTTGTAGCCTAATAGCTGGAAACACACATAGCCATGATTTTGCATTTGCCTTTCTTTGGTGCTTGTGATAAGCATCATGCTTTCGTGAAAACAGCAGTACACGTGCTGGAAACAGGCAGCTGCTGGAGCGTGTTCTTGTGAGAGCATAGTATCAGCCTGTCTCCTGCCTCGATATGGATGGCTGAGCTCAGGTATTTCTCCATGATGACATCAGTGAATGAACAATATGTGAGAGATATTTGGCACCTGATCAGTAATGCTCAGTACGAGAGAGCTTGCAGAGAAATTTCAGACACATACAGCAGATGTTGTGTCGTAATACAGAAACTCCTATAATTGCCAAGTCAATTTTGGGTGAGGCCACATCTTCTTCTGGTTTTCTTATTACTCTGAGATTTTTTGCACAGTAGTGAAATAACACTTCTCTTTTCAGTGTTCTGTTTCCTGTGGAAAAGGTTTGAAGTTTCGTGATGTGCATTGTATTAACAGCTTCCAAGCAAAAATAGAAGAAAATAACTGCAAACATTTGAAAAAACCACGAACATACAAAATATGTAGAGCTGGACGATGTCCTTCTTGGAAGGCCAGCAGATGGAAAGAGGTATGTAAAAGCTGCCATAATTATGTTCTCCATGAGAATACAAGACAAAACCATATTCATGACACACTGCTTCAGTGGAAATAATTGTCAGGACATACATTGCAATGAAATCTACAAATTAGAAAGTACTTCATTGTATTTTCTTTTTCTTTCTTTTAAGAGTAATGAATAATAATTTTCTGTGAAAACTGAAAGTATTTGCGAATCTGAATTTCGTACTGAATAGGTACTTATGACTTTCCTCATCTTACCTTGTAAATTAACAGTAAATTTTTAAAATTTACTTCTTACCTTCTGTGAAGAATTCAGTAGTGTCACTGTATTTGCTATCTTAGTCTAAATAGTGAAATGAAGCCAGGTGTGTGGGAAAAGGACAAGAAAAAGGGCTTGTGGGCACAAATACTGGCCTTTTCCCTGGTTTGGTCTTATAAAACATCTCTCACCTTGTTGTAAAATTATGAGTAACTGAGCACATTGCAATATTTCGCATTTCACTCACTCTTTCAACATGCCATTCCCCACATTGGTAAAGACACGGTACCACTCTCCACATTTTGGCCACACTTGATAGAAAAATATGAACTTTATGATTGAGTTTGGGCCTTTAGGTAGGCTTTGAAACATAATCATGCTTCTGCCTAGAATAAAAGGGGGCTGTTTATCTCAGCAGGCATTAGTGGTATAGTGAAATTCTTTTGGCCAGGAAGAAGGAAAAGAGGCATTTGGCATTTAAGCTCTTCAGGGTTCAAAATCCTTAGTACTACGTGCAAAAGACAGTGTCCTCAGAATAGTACACCTTTTGCAAGATTTTCTAACCTGAAACACTGAGATTTTTTTCTCTTTTATTGTAATATTTGCGTTTTAAACCAACAGGCAAGACTGTTAGTCTCTAATAAAGACAAGATGTAAACTCGGAGCTTCAACCGTTGATCTTGCAAAAATGTAAACTTCTGCTTTGCATATGCCTATAGTGATTGTCCCCACTGTGAGTTAATGTAAGCAGAGAGCTAAATTAGGTATCTCAGATACAATTATTTTCTGTATTTTAAAATGTTTTAATTGTAGTTTTGCATTTTCAACATAAATTTCTTCAGGTATTGTACTCATATCACAAGGGCTGTGAAGTATATTTTCAATAATATCCTAAGAACTTGTAATGACAGCTGTACTGCATTCTGGGGACTGTCTCATTTCACACTGACACAACTAATTTTGATCCATTTTAGTGTTCTGTGTCCTGCGGAGTGGGGATTCAGCAAAGGGACATCTCCTGTGAGGTGACAGGTCTGGGGCGAGTGAGTGACGCGATGTGCGGCCGTGACCTGCGCCCTGCTAGCACGAGGCACTGCCGGCTGCCCGCCTGCCCCCCGTACCAGTGGCTGGCACATGAATGGGAAAATGTAAGTAAGGTTTTCAGCTTGTATCACTTAATTGAGTTATGTGATACTGCATAATAAGTTTGGGGTTTTCTGTTCTTCTTTTCTTTTTTTTTTTTCCCCCCGCATTTGAATGCATTTGCAGCTGTTACGCTGCAAAATAAAAAGTGACCGTGCTGGAAATTTTGAAAGTCAGGCTTGCAAAACTTAAAAAAGTAACAAAAAATGTCAAAGACTTTATTTATACTCTCTATTTATAATCTCTACTGGATTTGCTTGTCTACTGCAGACAAAACCTCTGGTGGAGCTCTGAGCAGGTACTTATTGGTAGGACTGTCTCTACATACTTCTCTACATAGTGCATAAGATATTTAATAAATCCTTATTATGAAATATCATTTTTAAAAGCAGTTTTTTAAGAACAGAAATGCAAAAGAAATTTCATATGGAAGTAAACATCTTGGAGGTAAAATGTTTGGACAACAGTGTTTATAAGCAGTTCTGTATGGAAGATTTAAAGTATCTTAAAAACTTGAAGCATCTTTTCTTGTTAAAGAAAAGACAAGAAGCAAAATAAATCTCATTATTCTTAAACAAGAAGCAAGATAAGAAAATAAAACTCAGCATTCTGCTACCAAATATGCTTTTTCATATTTAAAAAATGTACAGATACCTTCAGAAGAGAGCTGTCATTTCTAAAGGTGTGGCTACTATTTTCTACATGCTAAACATCTAATAATTTTTGTTATTTATGCAAACATGCAAACATACAAAGATGAGGAAGAGAGAAAAAACAAAAATTATGTATAATACCCAAAATGGTGTGCACAAGAGCCTGTCTCTAACATTAAGCAAAAACCCATTTTGTGCATTTATGTTATATTAACAATCTGCCATGCTAAATTTCCTAGGGCAACCCCCCTTGAATATGAAGACTCTAACGTCTCAGGGACATAGTGCTATAGAAGTGAC
This sequence comes from Pachycephala philippinensis, assembly GCA_013397055.1. Classification (NCBI taxonomy): domain Eukaryota; kingdom Metazoa; phylum Chordata; class Aves; order Passeriformes; genus Pachycephala; species Pachycephala philippinensis. The sequence continues at coordinate 1,468,900 of VWZT01008559.1, read as the reverse complement.
AACTGTTAATAAGTAAAACATTGGCTGGTGCTCTGCAGAACCTGGAATATATTAAGCAGTTCAGATATACATATTCCTCTGTTAAGCTATATTGAGGGAAATCTGACAAATATGTTTCTTTCAAGTGTTCTTATATGTAGCTGCCAAAATTGGGAATTATTGGAAGTGGCTCAGAATGTGCTTTTAGCACAAATATACACTTTCAAAGAATGAGGGTGAATTTTCCTTTGCCAGCAAACATTTGTGTATTCCAGCTGTGTATTTGGAGCTCTCCACTACAAACACATTGTGTTTCACTACGTTCTCCAGCTATTCCATAACATCTTCCACATGTATATTGATGTTTTCTTGAAATTCCTGTGTTCTGTTCCCTTCTCTCACCACATTCATGCACAGCCCTATACATGTAGTATTAATAGTTCAAGTGCTTATCCATCTGCATTCTGCTCCCGGTGCAGGATGTCCTCCACCAAATTTGTAATGTTTTGCCCAGCTGTCTTAGCTCTGGGTGCTTGTGTGATTTCCTCACCTCACCAGGCACAACACAGCAGAAATATATCCAGATCTAACATTTCTCCAGTTTGCAGCCAGTAGACTGGGTGAAGAATTTTTATCCTAGGGATAAGAATGCTTACAAGGCTAAGGTATAAAGCATCATGAAAAGAATTCATCTGCTTGTCCCCATTACCTTGTGACTGGATTATTCTTTATATGCCTGATATTCTGAGCTGCTCCATGCTATTAAAAGTCAGCTTAGTTCAGGTACCCATAGCTGGAGACATGCTGTTGATATATATTATTTAGCCTGTACCACCACTTTTCTGGATTCTGGCAGCAAGGTTCTTATCCTGTCCTGGCAGAGCTGTGATGGCTCACAATTCCACCAGCTTGCCTTGGGGAGAGGTCTGAGGACCCTCAGGGCACAGGCACAGGCTCAACAGCTACTGCTGCTCAAAGCTGGCACTGGCACTGGCTTGATTAATAGGCAGTTTTCTCTCCCTCTCCCACCTTTCCCTCTCCTTTTCCCTCTCTCTTCCTCTCTCTCTCCCTCCCTCTTGTTTTGTTTTCAAGACCAACTCATTCCTTTCATATTTCACTGAAATCCTTTTCTGTCTATTCCCTTTTCATATAGAAGAGCTTTTACACTCAGCCTATCATCTTGGCTTGACCTTTTCATTTTCTCCTCTGTGTCACCCAACAGTCACAGTGTCATGTTATTATATGCCGTTATTTTTTTCAGCTGATTAGAGGTACCTGAACTTTGAAAACAAAGTCAAGGACTCTGATTCAGTGAATAATTTAGTCTGACATTGATAGCAGATGTCAAAAGGTATTGCTGTCTGGGTTTTACTGGCGTGTGGCAATCAGTAGGTAACTTCATTCTGTAAATGGCTAGTTAAACTGGGATTGATTTTCTCACTTTTAGTGCTCAGCATCATCTAGAAGAAAGGAAATATACCGGAAAGTTAAATGTGTGAATGAAAACCAGCTCCAAGTGGATGAAAGCTTCTGTGATCCTGCCACAAAGCCTCCATCATCCAAAACCTGCAGGGTATCTCCCTCTAAGTACGTTGTGCTCACAGGAGAACTGTCACAGGTACATTAATTATACTGCTCACCCATCTTTTATATATATTCACATTTTTTAAGAGTGTTATATTGCTGTAAAATGTACTTCATGTATGTGGAGAAAAAAAAAAGTATTTGCATTTGAACATGGTTGTCTAAACTTTCTCAGCATTGACCCTCCAAGTTAGCCATGATTTATTGTAGAGGCTGTTATCAGTCCTCTCTTAACCCCCAGGACCTATGATCACCAACTAGAGGAGAGCTGTCCCTACCACAGGATTCCTTTCCTGGTTCCCAGGAAATTCTCTTGCAAGCTGATCTCGCTGAAGTAACCAAATAGCTTTTCCTTGATTTCAGTGAAGTGATTGATCAGTACTTTGTTTCCCTTGCACATCTGCACTACCTGTGTGTGCATGTCTATGCATGTATCACATCTGAGAGGGAATGACTCTGAGGAAAGGGCACCATGGGGCTTTGTGGCTCCTTGCACCTGTAACTGTTGCAGACCTTCACTTCTGTGCACTGATGTTCCAGCCCAAGGTGGCACGCCTCCAATGACAGGCTTTTGCCAGAGCAAGGATCAGAGCTGACTTACCTGTAATGCAATTCTGCAGAAATTTCACAGAAATTTTCACAGAAATAATGTCTGTGCTTGGGGATTTTATTTTAGTGCTCGGCAAGCTGTGGGTTTGGTTACCAGCAGAGCATCACGTACTGTGTTGGAATCCATTCCATTCAAAGTCGGCACGTCCATGGCCTTCGGACTGTAGCGTACCGAGAATGCCCGGTAGAGCCATCCCCACACATTTATAAATGTAATGTCAAAGGATGTTCACAAGCAGCCACGTGGACAGTGGGGAAGTGGACCAAAGTGAGTACAGATGTGCAAGCTCATTGTTTTATAGCTGCCTCTAGCATAAATGAATGCTAAGAATAATTTGCTGACATAATGATGTTAAATATTTGCTTCTTTCTAAACTAACTCTTAATGGCCATCTGTGTGTAGTGCTCAGCATCTTGTGGAGTGGGAATGAAGGAGAGAACAGTAGAGTGTATGACTGAAAATGGCTTACCCAGCGACTTGTGCCTGCCACGTTTAAAACCAGACGCCAGAAAGATCTGCCGCGAGAAAGAATGTAAGTGACAGCTGTGATTTTATGCAGTTAATGTTTTCCCAGGTTACTTATATTAAAGCTATAAATATATTTGGAGTGCAATTATGCAAAATTAAGTCCTAAAACTAAGCTCTGTTCCTGAAATATTAATATGATTTAATCATTCATTTTGAAGGTGAAATTCTTACCACCTGCAAAGATATGCAGATTAAAAAAGGGATTAGAAAGGATGGTGAATACCTACTTAACATTAAGGGAAGGATGATAAAGGTACTGTTAATATTTATGAGTTTTTATGAGTACATATTTTTATGAAATAACACTTTTCTAATAAAGATTTTGCTAAAGGGTTGCATTTTCTCTTCCAGATTTATTGCTCAGGCATGCACTTAGAGAATCCCAAAGAGTATTTGACATTGGTTAAAGGTGAAGCCGACAACTTTTCTGAAGTATATGGATTCAGGTACAGAAGTGGTTTTGTAACTTTACGAAGTGTATTTATTCCTTCCAAAATAAAAGAATAAAATCATACTTACTTTTTGTGAGAAAGATGACTGGGGTTTTTTTCCTTGATTTTCTGTTTTAAATATCCAGGCATGTGAGCACACATACAGAAATTTGGATACTTCCAGGCTGAAATTATGTTAGTTACTCTAAATGTTTATAATTTTTTTCTGTCTTGACTTTGGTAGAAATGGCTTTGACCCACATTAGTGTTTCAGTTGAGCCAAGATTAAAAGCTGTGCTTCTTGTTCAGTAAAGGTTATTTAACATTTTTTTATGTGGCATAGTGCAATACACTTATTTTTCACTATGATATTATGTTAAGGAAAATCTCAAAAGGAAAATTAAATTTTTGCTATTCTTTAGGTTGCAGAATCCATATGAATGTCCTTTCAATGGAAGCAGAAGGCAAGACTGTGCCTGTCGAAATGATTACCTTGCAGCTGGCTTCACAGTTTTTAGCAAAATAAGATTTGATGTAGCTTCCATGCAAATCAAAAGTAAGCATTTTGTCAGTTTTAACCAATTTGAGCATTCTATTGAAATTGTGTGTGGTCACAATTACCAAATTACTATTTTGACCCACTTACAGGTCCAGCTGTGCCGTTGTGGGGCAAAAAACCCCTTATTTAATTTAAGGATTCAATGGCAATTAAAAAAACAAAAACAACCAAAAAACCAACAAAAAACCCCATCAACAACAACAAAAACCACCCAAAAAAACCACAACAAACAAACAAAAAAAAAACCAACCCATCACTGCTTACCTTGTTAATTTGTCCCAAGTGGTCAAGTGGCATGAATCTCAAACATTCATATTTTATATGGGAGCTACTTTCATTTTCTAAGGTTTTGTTCCCATTATTTCATTTTCTTTTAGTCCACAGCTTATTTTTCTTGTGGAAGTCTTCCTTTCTATGCTCTGCTTAGTCCCTTCTCAAACCTTAGCAGACACTAAATAAATGGACAGGGAATCTTGCAGTGCTTTCAAGCCCCTGCCTGAAGCTGGCAAGTTGGCCCACAGCCAGCTCACTTGGCGCAGTGTCAAGGTGCACATCCATCTTCCTTCTAGCCCATTCATGTCTCAGAGGGAAATCTGGGCTTGTAGGTTGGACTAGTGGTGCAATAACCAAAATTCAAACCATAGTTTCTCAAATCAAAACACACAACCTCCCCTTCCAAACAAACAACAAACAAAAAAAACCCCATCCAAAGCAAACAATAAAACACCCATGTTCACACTTTTCCACTGAACTTCAAATGCAGCAGTTTGTGTTGAGTAATTTTCTATTTTCCAGCCACAGATTTTCTTTTTGCTCAGACCATTCTTGGGAGAGCAGTACCGTTTGCTACCGCTGGAGATTGCTACAGTGCAGCCAGATGTCCACAGGTATTTATGATTTCTTACTCCCTTGAAATGTATACACAAGAGGGGAAAAAAATATATATGACTTGTTTAGATCTGTAAGGTTGTAAACCAATCTCCTATTCTGTGTAGTCAGTGCACATCATTAATAAGTATTTTTTTTCTTACTCTCTTCTCTCCTGTTCCACCATCCCCCCCTCATAGTTTCTCCCTCAAATTGTTTACTACACCCTTTCCCTGTAGGCTCCATGTATGTGTATCCAGCTTTCTCTGTGTTTCAGGTATTGATCTACCTCCCTCTGGATGTGATGCATCCTTTGTTTCCCCTAACACTTTCTCATTCTTTGTTCTCCTCTAGTGGCTTTTCTATAATCCTGCATAATTTTCCTTATCTTTTCTCTGTTTCTCTCCTGATGCTTCATCTCTTTGAAGACTACCAGAGAAAATTGATCTTGTTTAGCAGTATACTTTAAAATTTCTACATGCATTTTTGTGTCTGCATTGGTGTTTTGGTTGTATTGGATGGTGCTTTTTAGGTTAATCTCTGTATTGTCCCAGTTTGATGTTTGTTGGTTCACATCACAGAGCAGTTTTGAAAGACATGAACCGGGTGCCTTCTGGGTGAAGCTAAATCCAACAATGAGCTTCAGAGGAAGGACCTTAATACACTCTAATGCTAGTGAGGATTCAGTCCATGGGACTAGGGGACAGTTAGTCTAAAATAAATCCCTAGTGTGGGCACTGTCTACAGACATTGGGCTCTCTGACCCAGTTTTTGCTGCTTATACTGCAGTGTCTTTCTTGATGATGCAGACATGGCTGTAGTCTGAACTAGTCAACCTTTGGAGCCCATTGGCAGAAATAGGATTCCTTAGAAAACACTTCAGCTTATCTTACTGTATTAGACAATTTAGGATGAGGTCAACTGTCCTCTGGAAGTGAATTTCTTTTCGCTGATTGTAAAAGAGTTAAGACCCACTGGCTCACACTTGCTTGGGAAGTGAATCCCTGTTGTCCATCTCTCCTGGTTGCCTAAACCTGAGACCAGCTCTGTGGGTGGACACAGCCGAGGGCAGGTAGAGATAATTTATGTACAAATTAAGTGCCTAGGTTTGGCAGACTTAAACCCCTGACAAGAAAACAGCTGAAGTTCATTACAGTATTGGATGCCTTCAACCTACAAACCTTTTGGGTGCAGTACAATACAAATCTGTTTGCCATGTGTAGATTCTGTTGGGAGGTCATTCTGCTTACATGGCTTGGCACTGACACATTTCCATCTAAAAGTTCTGACTGAAGCTAACACTTTTGATGCAGTCAAAAGGCTTCCATTCCTGTACTTTCAGTCCTTGAAATCTGTTCCTGACCTTGCATATGCTGCATAATATGTCAGAAAGCTCTTGATCTGCCATTGTAATTGTAATAGCACTTCTCATTTATTTTTGCAAAATTATATCACTGTGAAAGAAGTTACTCTGCGCCTGTTAATTGTGGAAAACATTCCACACCATTTCTATGAATTTCCTCCTTCATTAAATGGAAGTCTTCCAGTGTGTGGATACTTGAAGAACAACCTACCCTATCCATACAAGTTTTTGTTAGCTCATCCTGAGTTACATGAGTGCTATAAGCACAGCAACTTTACATAGAAATGCTCTCAAAATAAATCTGCCATACTGAGCAATATAACTGAATTATTGCAAAGGAATTTAAGTGAATCATCATAATAAAAGCTATATATATATATTTATATATGTATGACATTATTAAGCAATAAAACATAGAAGCTACCATTTGCAATAAAAAATTACTAGGTCTCAATACAGAAATTCAGGTTTTCAGTGAATAATGCGGAGGTGTGCAGTTTTCTGATTGTAGTGCTGCCTCAACTAATCATTAGGCTCTTTGTGGAGGTAGTATTTCTTTGTAACATATTGCACTTTGTGAATGCAATTTATTAATTTTCTGTATCTCCGTTTGTTTACCAAGGTAGTACAATTTGTTACTTTTAATATATTTCCTAATCTCATAGGAACTGACTGAAACAAGTTTTCAGAGTCTGTATTTGTGTAGGCAAATGTTTTAGAATCAATAGCTTCTATATCTGTTGTGAATGGTTTGCATTGCAAAACATTCCACTTAAAAATACAGTTATTTATTTTAACATCCACTTATGTTCTTGTTCAATTATGTTATTTGTTATACTGAAAAAGCGATGGAAGGTGATAAGATCATGATGCTTAGACAGTGTGCAAAAATTTGAAAATTAGATGTCTAAGAAGTGATTTATCTTTACAGGCAGCAGTTTGTTTTGAAAAAGTTATTTCCAAAAAATTCAGAAACTTTAAAAAAAAAAATAGTCTTTCAAGAAAACCAGCTTCATTCTTGCCTTTTGCAAGACTGTACTTTTTGTAAATTAAAATTTCATTTGTAGAAGGGCAAAAAGAATTTCAGTTGTCTGATGTTAGTTTTGTCTTCATACTCAGATGCTACAGATCAGCTGATGCACAGGTGGTACTTATTGCAGAATAACTTGGGTTTGTGAATGTCCATAGAAAGGGCATAATGCAGCGTAGCCAGCCCATATTTTGTATACACCTTTGAGTGCCTAATGTTTAGACATATCCTAAGTGATATGTGCAAATATGCCAATGTAAAGTCTTTTAGTGTTTTGAACTCCGTTTATCAGCTCTGTATTTTCCTTTTTTCTTTTCCTTTTCCCTGTCTATTTTTGGTTTGTTTGTTTGTTTTTGTTTGGGGTTTGTTTGTTTGTTTGGTTTGGTTTTTTTTCCCTAGGGACAGTTCAGCATTAACTTGGCCGGTACAGGTCTGAGATTATCCAGTACAGTGAGGTGGATTGCTCAGGGCAACTATGCGACTGCTGACATACACAAATCCCACGTGAGTCAATGCTGTTTTCCTTTGCCTGCTCTTACAGCTTGGACACAGAGGCACAAGTGTTGACTGTAGTGAAAGCTACAGTGATTTTTGTGAATCAAAAATAGCATTCAAGGTCTCTGACCCATTTAAGTCTTCTTCAGCTATGTTTAATCCCACTGTCCGGTATCTAATTCAGACCAACACTGCCTGCCTACCCTTCTCTTAACTGATTTTAAGAGGTTATTGTTATATTAATCGGGTTTATTAGAAATTTTGAAGATGCTTTTAAAAAAACCCAAACACAACACCCAACCTGCCACATTTTGTTTAAGATCATCCTTCTACAGATGATCCTTTTTGTTGCTTACCTCCAACTTTATTAATGTGGAAAACCAAAAGCCCAGCTAAACAACAACAGTAGGTATTCAGTTTAAGACAACATTGGGTGGTAAGCCTGGGAACAAGGTGTAGAGCGGTAGTGATAAAGGATCTCTGTTCCTGTTTTGTTTGCTGCTGTCTCTTGATTTAGTGTTTCTAGGTATGATTTGTCAAAAGGTCTGTTGTGTGCAGACCTCGAGAAGCCTTTTGTGCAACTGTGATTTCAATTTCTTTTCTTGACTGACTCTTCTCTTTGTCTAATTCCCAGGATGGTACTAAAATATATGGAAGATGTGGAGGATTTTGTGGAAAATGTGTTCCTAACACAATTATTGGTCTCCAGCTTCAAATACAGTGAGAGCTCTGATGTACTAAGAGCATCAAAGCAGGGACATTTGCCATTTAGGTTCAAATTGTAGGTGCTCTACATATATGTATTTTAATTTTTCATGTCTGTAGTGCTCATTACTGTAATGCTCACTAATAAGAATTCCTGTTTTCTTCAGGATTTACTCAAGGTTGTATTATCTGTTTGTGGGCCAGCAAGTGCATAAATCACAATCAGAAACCTTCAGGTTTTAAAGGAGAGGCATTTATTCGAAGTACAGTATACATTAACAAGTAAATTCCACTGAGATTACTACCATGGGTAACACTCTAAATTTTGCCATAATTGTAATTCTTTACCTGCAACTAATCAGTATAATTCTTTACGCAGTATTCAGTAAAATTATACTCTATTGGTATTTTTGATCAATTGTGCTAAAATATAGAAAAGGAAGCTTTATTGTCGTATAAAGAAGACAGGTAGTCATTTCAAATACTTCCAATTTTGTGCAAACCTGTAGGATTATCTGTCAATAACTTACAGCAGAAGAGTACATAACCAAAATGTTTGAGATTAGTTTTATAGATCTGTGTGTTTCTGTGTCAGTGAAAGCATTTTTCCCCATTCCTTTCATTATATTCTTTGTGGTGCTCAAATCCTAGCAGTAATACTGGGAAGTGTGGCTTAACCTCTGTAGTCTCTGTAGCACACATTAAACATCAGGTCTTAGGTTTGCTGTGGTTACAGGAAAAGAAAATATGGAAACAAACTGCTTTGAAAACTGATTTTAAATCCCTGCCTCTCATCCAAGTATACTGTGAAAGCAGTGTATTCTGTTTACCGTAGGATCTTGTGTATAATTGCACAAATATGTACTTGCTTAAACACTTTCCATGTCCACCTTGCTCCTTCACCCTGGCCAATGGCACGTAGTAAAGGCTGTAGTGTGCATCCTTCACAGTCCAATTCAGCACAATTTTCAATAACCTTAGTGAAAAATCTGGACAGAGGCAGCATCAAGCCGCACAGTGGTTTTGGTGTCCATCTTTGACTCAGTTTGATTTTTCCGTGTTTGTAAATACAGTTCTAACATCTGCTATTTAAAATTACTTCTTCGAGACAAGTAAGTGTATGAAAGAGTTACGAAGTTTTAAAAACTATCTAGCTCTTTGATTTATTGGCTTGCATTCTTTTATGGTCCAGAACTGTAGAAATATATATGGATATATGGATAATGCATTTTAGGGCCAACTCTCAGGTATTCAGAATGAAATTTTCTACCTGCATAATAATGTGTATTATGTGCCAGATAACTATACATGCTTTGTCTGACAATATGCATTCTGTAAACCAAATATTTATTTTGCATGCCAGTACTGTTGGTGGATCAAGTGGCAGCTATATCATATTTTTAACCACAAAGATTTAGCCGTGAATTAGCAATATGTATTAATTAAAAACAATACTGTACCACAGAAGTGTATGCAGCTCCTTTTAAGATAACATATCTAGGTAATTGTTTTGTGATCTCTGCATCAGAAATGTATTTTTGCACTATGTGCCTTATAACAGTTGTAAACATTAATAAGACTATAAAACATTATTTTCCTAGAAGTGTTTACATTTGCATCTAAAATCTTGTAATTTATAAAGTATTTATATAATAAATATGCTTGTGTGAATGGTACCAGGGTACTTTTTGTTTGGGTTCTTTTTGGTATTGTACTCTAAGTACAAAATGTTGCAAAAGTTTCAACTTCTTTATGCACAGAATAATTACATTCTTAATACTTCTTTATGGTGCTATATGTTGACTTGTACTGGAATAAGTGCCACACAAGGAAGTTATAGTCATAGGAATAATTTCTACGGAAGCAAATCCTGCTTCAGAGGGAAGAACTCCATGTCTGTCTGCTCTTTCCAGTCATCTTCTCACATTTAGCTATATCTTTCTTGGGGGTTGCCATGTAAATTGTTAACTGAAATAATGTAGAAATCTGAAATAATTTTCCTCTCTTTGTGCTAACTCAAACCAATCCTTTATAGCATGATCCCTTGACTGCTGCTTTGGCAGAAGGGGAACTGCAGTTCGCCTCTATCCCCAAGAGGCCTTTTTATTTTCAGCTCATGTAAAGGCTACAAAGTGTTCAGCTCTGCTGCCACAAAGTCACTCTGAAAATCTGCTACCAAACAAAGTGATTTTTAATGCAATACTCAATACATGATGTTTTTCTTGGATAATAAAAATTATTTTTGAGTAAAAATGTATTTTCTGTATTTATAGCGTACCATGTGGTCCAACTTCTGCATGGAACAGTGCTGTACTTTATTGTAGTTTTTTGCATCTTTTCTTTCTTATACCCTTGATTTAGAGTTTCAGCCTTACTGTAGGGAAAAAGTAATCGTATGTTCTGGCATTTTGTGACTTCCCTGTGTTAGAATTTTTATTTTGTTGAGGAAAAAGGGCTTAATCAATCATCCTAATTTCAACTTTCTAACTTTTTATCCTGAGGACAGTTTAAGAAAAACATAAGCCTGATGATCAGCTCTGAAGAAATTGGATACTTGATGATGCTGACATGTCAGGAGGCCATGCAAATAAAAAAGAGAATCATGGGTTGTACTTGCAGTAAGGTGTTTCCATATCCTTTAATTGAAATTGCTCTGAATTTCCATCCCACTGGGCAGCTGAGATGCGTGCCAGAGTGACAGGGTGCTCCATGACAGTGCTGTGAGCTCAGCCTCCTGGGTCTGCATGTGCTGAGCTGCCCATGGCTGGTCACAGTCACACAGCTCTCCAGCTTGGGTTCGTGCTTAGGAAATGAAATGCTTAACTGCCCCCTCACTATTCCATAGAGAAAAAAAAAATAACAAATGGTAATGGCTAAAGAGGATTGTAACAATGCTTTGTTAGATGGCTTCTAGGATCTTTTCAATCCCATCAATGGCAGCATTACATATTAGGTGACACAACTGCACTTAACTTGCCTCTGTGTGTGAACACACACATTTAATGCTTACCTGAATAAGTGCCAAAAAGGGACTAGATGTGAAAAATCTTGTTTCTCACATTTATCTAACAAAATGTCACTTGATGTGTCATGTGACAGTACCTGTGACTTCTCTTGATGAATTCATCCTCTAGATGTCTTCTACTTGTATTTCCCCAAGGGTTATGTGTGGGAGGTAGCAGAGGAAACTGGCTCTGGGTACGCTAACAGGTCTCCATTCTAGCAGAGTTCATCCAGACATCGTCTGTTGTGCCACTCTCCCTCTACAGAGAAGCAGGATGTGCCCAGGTGTTTGATCTGGAGCACATGTGTTGTACAATCAGTCAATCCTACATTCGTGGGGAGAGTTGTGACTGTGTGATTTCAGCACATGTAGGTGTCTATGCAGGTTTCTGATGGACGGTCAAGCATTTTTCTCATCTAACTGAAAGGCTGTAATATCCAAGACATACTTGACAAGATGAATGAAAGGTTTGGGGTTTTCTTCCACTTCTGTAACCTGGATTATGTTCAGCATAACTTCTTTGTTTTGTTGGCTATTGGAAATGAAAGTTACATGTAGCAGGGAAGGGGGTTTGTGTCTTTGCAGTTCTATTGCAGTAAAACATGAGATTCCTGGGAAATTCAGAATCTGAATAAAATATTACTGTCTTGCAAGTGCTTTCTACATCTTTCAAGGCTTTAAATAAGATTAGGAAGGAGTATGTGGGATTGATTTTTATAGGTTCTATAAAGAAACAGATATGTGAAAGTTGATGTTCTGTGGCTATCAAAACTGAACTTGAATTATAAGTGGATCAGAAATACGCTGTAATATTTTAACTTTAACTTAAAAAAATATAAAGGAAAACTATTTACAAAAATAGCTTTGAAGCAAGATAACTGAATATTTAAACAAGGAACATTAAAGTGAGCACCATACATAAACATCACAGCTGAGATTTCAAAGTAATCCATGTTGGCAGTTAATCCATGTTGGCAGTTAATCCATGTTGGCAATTAATCCATGTTGGCCTTATTTGTAAATTGAAACAATTTCCTACTGCACACCAAAGAAGCTTGTCAAAGCAATTTTCAAGAATTAATTTTCATGATATGATAGACTTCCATATTTCTACTTTTGTAGAAATTGAACCATGAAATACTGAAGGCTGCACTTAAATGCCTTGAGCAGTTACATGGTATCTTACTTGATGCAGGTAAAGTATGAGTGGAGGCAGAACCAATATGAGATAATTTTAGATTTCTTGTGTGGGTCTCTGTGAGGCTAGCCTATACGAGACGGTCGGGACGGAGACGAGAGATCTCTTGAGACGGTGTTAGAGCATCGGATTTATTGTGAAAGGGCGTGGGTTTAGGGGACCTGCTAGGAGCTGCTAGATGCAGCCCGAAGCAGGTCAGAGCAGAAGAAAGAGAGAGTAGAATGCGGAATAGAATAACATAGAATAGAGAGTACAGAATAGAATGTATACAGAATACAGAACAGAATCCCGTGCTTGCCAATTACATTACAATAAATCATCTTCTGTGTTGAATATTCTAATTTCTACTAACCAATCCAGAACATGCTACAAATCCTACTACATTAACATATAGCCTATAAGAATCGTCGCATTACCATATGGCGTTATATTTTAAACCCTAAAAACTACTTCTTGGACCCTCTGTAACATTAACAGGGTCTGTTCTGACCCTTGGACTTGTCAGCAAACAGAGGGCTTTGTTTCATCAAAGGGGGATTACCTTCAGTCGGCCAAGCCATTGTTTTCCAGTTGTTCAGTAACTGGGGTTTGGTATCTCAAAGCTTGTCTTCATTTCAATCTCGCTTGTAGTTTCCACATTGTCAGCATCTTTTGCTATGTGATCATATTTATAAGTCTTTCCTATTTCATCTTCCCCAACAAGATAAGGCTAGAAAGTGGCAGCTCTGGGGAAGTATTTGTATCCTATGGACCTGCTTACGGTCTCTCTTGTATGGCCTGTTTTGCTCTCCTGTACTATTTGACCATCATTTCCTGAACATTTATGATTTTTCAGGATGGTCTCACTGTATCTAACCATTAAAACATGCAAGGGGGCCTCATCAGCCTTCCCCTCTCTCTCTCTGGTGTGCTCTGAAAATAGGCTGTATAGATCACAGAAAAAAAGGTACTGCTTTTAAAGGGTACTGCTTTACAGTACTGGCTTTCCTTCAGGCAGAGCAGGACTGTGATGATAGTAGGGGTAAACTACCTGCATTTTGTTCAAACAGAAGTACAGGCTATCTGATTTGGAGTTGGATTTGACATTTAATATTCCCATCCACAGAAGGTGGTTTGCTTTTGCACACTTAAGTTTATTTTGCAATACTATAGCTTTAGAGGCTTTTCTGGGCTTTGTTTATCCTGGCTTTAAAGAAGCAATCTGTGCTCTGTTTCTGATGAATTTCTCCTTGTGTTCAGTTATGGTAGATATTCCTTTGAGCTGATTGTATAAAAATACTGTAGCAGCAGAGCAGAGCAAAGATCTAACTGTATTTATGTCTATATTCTGCCTTTAAACATGAACAGCTGTGCACGCATTCATCTGTCTCATGTCTGACTCTGTGCTGCCATCCAGAACCTTTTCCTTTTCAATAAACAAATGTTTCCCTCTTTAATCTGCGTGTGTGTTTTATCTCTGTTCCTGCAACAAAACTTTCTTGTCCACATATGTTTTTCAAATCTAATTTGCATAATTAAACAAAGCATGCAACATGGAGAATCTGAGCTGTAAATGGTAGCAAATGACTCTCTCTGAAGAGCTGAAATAAAACAAGCTATTTCTGTCTTGCTCATCATTACTATTTTGTTTTGGAAAGCAAAACCCCTCATTTATGAATACTGAACGACTTTTTTTGAAATAACTGTATGGTCTTATTTTGCAGTCTGGTTTACAGAAGCAAGAAACATTCAAGGAGAGCTCATGAATTTTCTATTTGCAGAAGACTAGAGTGATTCATAGCAGCAGCATATATTTATGCCTTGTAGGATGAAATCCTTTTTTTGCACCTCAGCTGTCTCTGGCAGTCATTTATTGATCGTGGTAATGACATTCATGGTCAGTTCATCATTCTCCATGAGTTTTTTATTCATCTTTTGGAAGATGGAATAACTAAAAATGTGGTTGCACAGGACACAAATTGAAATCTGTGCTTATGAAATCAGAGAGCAGAAAGTTTCTTTTTAGTGTTTTGTATTTAAAACATCTTGCAGAAAGGTTTGTTGTAAAAACATTTATTTAACACCTCAGTAAAGAAAACAGCAGCCCTGCTAGCATTTGTATTCCTGGAAGCTCTGCAAATCAGACAGGGCTAAGAAGGCTGCCACCAGTAGCCCCTTTCATCAGGGTTTACAAGGTATTTAACTATGATTTCTTTTGCCCTTCAATTATTGTTTTCTGTCTTGAGTTTATTACTACCTTTGCCAGAAGTTTAAGTGTCTCCAGTTCCTTAACTAAATTTTCACTTCTAACTTCTGAGAAAGAAGGAAAAAGAAGTAAATTCATGTTGTTAGCTCAAAGGGAAACCACACAACCTGTGCGCTGACATAAAAGCAGGACCAGGAAGTGCACAGTGAAAAATGACATTATTTTTCTTCTAGAGGCCTCTCTTCCATGGCAGGATTAGAGAGTCATTGCTGCTTTTTCTTTTGTGGACAAGTGAATTTTTGGTGTCATGCTGCCAAATATTTACTGAGAGGGATTATTTTGAGACAGGTCTCTGGAGAATGCAGAAAGGCAGGCATAAAAAAGGGAAAAATTCTTCGGGCTGAAGCTCAGCCTGCTGCAATGTGTTTGTCTGACCAGCTGTCGACAGCATTGCTTCATATGAAATTCAATGTTCAGAGTATTTCCCAACCAGCAAAGGAAGTGAACTGTGGAGCACTGTTTCCAGCTGTAACTTACACCCTGCTTAAGCAGAGAGAGAGAGAGGACTTTAATAAGGAAACGTGCTTCTGGCTACCTGAAAATCTTACTTAACCCATATACAAGCAACCCCCTCACCATTGTTACCAGTGTTGTGTTTTTACTGCCATATTAAATTATATATAAGCTGTAAGAACGATAAAATTTTAATTAAAAAAATGTATCTACAGGCAATTTTGCACTGCTCAGCGCCTTTTCTCTGTTTTGTTCTGTACACTGCAAACATTATCTCATACCTCTTGAGTGTGCTTGACTTTTCTAACCAAAAAAAAATTCTTCTGGAGATATTAGTTCTTAAAAATTTTTTCTTTCTGATTTACTCACTGAAAAAAGTGAGGCCTCTTATTTTAATGATATTGCCCTAGAAACACACATTCAAGCAACCAGGTATTTTAGTATTTAAATATTTTTACCCACCCCCACATTGCAATTCTTGATCAAGCCAGTGGCATTTTCCATATCAAAAGGCAGAAGCCAGAACAAGCATGAGAACCAACTTGGCAAAGTTGTTTGGGTTTCTATGTAATGTGGTGCATTACAAAAAATTTATGTGAATTGTTGTGACCACTCTTCAGTATAAGAAAAGACTTCTGACTGTGATTCCACAAGTCACCATAGCAGGCCATATTTCTAGCCCTTCACCGAATCCCAATAATACCCATGTAATTCTGCACTGGTGCACAGATCTTGTATGAGGATCCAGTTCCCCATACTTGAGACCTCAGGCTTTGGGGTTTTTTTGGATGTTTGTTTCTGGCCATGTGCCTTCCTCTAGCATTTTGTTCAGGACAAAGCACGTGGTTATTTTTCAAAATGGTTATATTTCAAAATTTGCTATTGCTAATAGAAATACACAGTAACACAGTTACTCTTGTGGTATTTTTTTCATCAGGAGTTGCTATTTTAAACTTCTGTCTGATTTGAAAGTTTGCCAGTTAAATTCCCCATGGCTACACAAGAATCACTTGCTTTGAAAGGAGAAATCTCATGCAAATCTGAGGGCATATTTTGCTTTAAAGATCTAACTGCATACTGTGCTGCTAATTCACGCTGCCCTTACCATATGAGCCAAAACTAAATTATGTGATCAGTGCCATGCCAAGTATGTACTAAAAATATCAAAATAATAAGTATTAGGACAATAAAATGACCTCTTGGCATGCAGGAGACAGGCTGTCGTCCCTATATAGCTTCAACTACCAGATGATAGTCTCAAACCTAGATCTTCTTCCTAAAAAAAGCATGATCCCATTTGCTGAATTACAGAGTATGTCCAAGAATCTCCCCTGCATGTATAAAATCCCTGTTCATTCATCTGGGAAGTGATCCTCACTCACCTCATTGACCCTGTCCTTTCTCCAGTGATAACGTGCTGATTCTTTGTCATCATGAGGGCTTGGCTGTGAGGTGGGAGGGAGGGAGCTGCTTGCTTCAGCCTGGGCTTCAGCAGTCAGCAGAGAGCTCATGCCTCCACACCACCAAGGGGCAGCGTGGTAGCTGGTTCCCCAGAATCACTGGGATCACCTCTCAATCTCATAGTTCTTCCTGCAGGTGCTGTCAAGGAGACAGGTGTCCTGTGTGCAGCTCCAAGGCTCAGCACTGGGGTGTTTGCTGCGTCCTGCTCAGGACAGATCTCATTTTGCCCTGCTGAAGGTCAGGAGTCAGCTGTCTTTCAGCTCGTTGGAAAGAGAAAGACACATCAAACATGAAAGATGCCTTCTTCAAACCTCCAGTTGGGTGGTTTAGGATCCTTGACTGCTTGTAATATTTATTATGTGTAACAAATTTCACCAGTTCATTACTGTAATAGCAAGATGCTCCATCTGACATCAGTGCTCTCTTTTATATAACCAAAGGCCTTAGGAGAGGGGGACTGTAAAACACTGAGCAATAAAAGACATAAGGTAATGTGCTGTTAAAATTCGAGAAATGATCTGATAATCCAGCTCTCCGCATACCTGCATTAGAGTCAAAGGTACTTCTTAACAAGAAAATGTGACTCAATACAGACAGGAAATATTGAACAGGTCTTGCCAGGCATCGGTTAAACCCTTGCTTTCACAGACGGCCACATCCGGCCTACTAAGTAGTAGCAAAACACAACACAACGTAGCTCATCTCCATATGTCTACCGGTATAAATCCCCACTCCAAGGCAGGGTCCCTGCTTGCTGCAGGGAGACTCTGGTACATGCTGCTCTAAAATGTGCCCACACACTGTCTGGAGAGCAGTAGAGACTGAAATAGCACCAAGAAATGTGACAATAATTTAATGCCAGAGCCAGCAAGGCAGAGGTCACCCCATGTCCCACCTCTGTTTCATTTGCTGGCCCAGGAGCAGCACTGAGGCTGACAGCAAAGATTCTCCTTGTTCCTCTCACAGACAGCTTACACTCTTCACCTTGGCCACAGAGCATCATCCCTGGAGACATTTGCTGCAAAGGGTGTGGGAACTGCGGTGATGAAACTCTTGCTAATATATTCCCGATGCATGGTGCTGTGCTGGCTCAGTATCACCCTTCTCTCTTCTCATAAACAGCAATGCTAAACTGGAACCCTAAACTTCCCTGGTGCATTTTGAAGGGGGAGGGTGCTCGCTTGACGAAAACATCTCGAATTTTTCCAAAGTTGCAGAACAGTCTGTAATTCTGGCAGATTGTGGGGGAGGGGGAATTTGTGGTTTTGAATAACATGAAGTGGCGCCAGCTCATCTACTTTTATTTCAAGGAAAGTTTTATTAATAATTGGGAAATACAATCTGACTCCAGATTTCTCCATCACAGACGTCTCAGATATGATGTCCTTGGCTATCACAGCAGCAGCAGGAGGCTGGCTGGGAGGTGGTGTCCATGGGCAGAGGTGGCAGAGAGGTGTTGCCATAACAAGCCTGCACAGGCTTGGCACCTCTCTTAGAAACACACAGTATGGTGTGTTTGTTCACTACAAGTATATTTTGCTGTGCTGGGTGCTGTTCAGTGGCCCTAGAAAAAGGGAGCTTTGTATTTTGGTGGCCAAGCACAAGAAGAAAAGTGCTGCAACACTGAAGGGTGTCTGGAGCAGCACACTTACCCAGACAGTCCTTTGCTGCTGCACAGCTCTCTTGCACTGCCTCAGCGTAGAAACCTGGGACAGAAGTTCACAAATTAGGATTGGGAAACATCTGGTTCACATTTACCCAGAAAAGTTTACATCAGACACTGACTGCTTGGACCAATGGAGAGAGGCTGCATATTTCTTAAGTATCTTCAGACTAGGCACGGTTTCTGAACTTGAAGTAATAAATTAGGGCTTAAGGAAACCATTTGAAATCAGATGGCTGAAACACAGACATTCTCTGAGAAGACATAGCTGTTTATGTTAGCAATCTGATTTCTCTTTCCTCTTTATTGTGCCAACTTTATAAGAATCTGCATACACCCTTTGAGAGAAATATTTGACCCGCAAATTGGAAAGTTTGTTCAGCAGCACTGTAAAGCTGCAGGAGCCCTAAAACGGACTTGAAATGATCTGAAATTTTTCAGTACGGTGTGCAAGTATTACACCACTGTAATATTAGAGCAGTCACTTTCTCACCATTTTCTTCAGCACATATTGAACCCACAAGCTGAAATCAGGAGCAAGCCAGATGTTACCCTAATGTCCCACAAGATGGTGACAAAATAATTCTAATAACACAACACTTTGATTTGTGCTATGTACAGACTTAGTGACTCCAAAAATTTTCTTACCATGCAGTTGCATTAAAATCTGCTTATATAATATATTTGGGGCATATTTTAATGGCTTACTCATTTGGCAGACATTAATTCTTTTTAAGTACTTTGTTGATTGTATTCTAAATTAACCTCAGGACTACATAGAAAGTTTCAGTCCTGCCACATTAGGAATCACAAGTTCCCTAGATGCTGGAGAAGGAAAAGCACTTTTATTGCTTCTGATCCATCCCTTTGCCAGACTGCTTCCTTTCCCTGCCTCCCTTCCTCCCTCTCTTTCCTCTGTGATTTTTTTTGTGAGGTCTTATGGCCCATAAATTCCTTCCTTTCTGAATTAAGCATGAAAAAGTGGCACGGTACATTAGGCATACAAAAGGCAGCCACTGCAGAGCAGTGCTCTCCAGGGGCAAGACCAGAAACAAATATGGTGGGGAAGAAGTGAGGTTCTAGGGAGGGCTGGAAACACCCTCCCTTACCCTTAGTCCCGAAAGAGTTTATTAGACTTTCTTTTCATATTTAACTATGATCAGTTTGGATAGTTGCTTCTTTGGGCAACCAAGCAGAAAAACCTGAATGAGGCCTGAACTGCAGAATTAGCCTCTTGCAAGTTGTGCTCTCAAACTGGGTACTGGAGATGGAGAAAGTATTCCACATTAGAAACTGCTGGTTTTTGAAGAGTAAATGTGTTGTCCAGTATTAGAAACAGTTGTTTCCCGGGGTCCTATTGTTTTAGAAACAATAAAAATTACATTCTCAAGGGACAATGAATATCCTGTAAATACAAGCTCTTCATTTTGGTCAAGGCGGGAGCTGATTTTCATAGATTGAATGGCTCCAGCCTTTCAGGTACCTGAAAAAGATTGTGAAGAAAATACATTCCCAGATGTACCTGTGAGTTTCTATAAATAGGTGACAAGATCAAATTAATCCTTTGGCTGAGACTTACAGATGCATTTCAGTGACTTGAAAGCCACATGACCAGATTTTCAAAGGTATTCCATCATCTAATTCCCAGTGATTTAAATATGGACTTGGTCTCTAAAGATATTCCATTTCTGACCAGAAGTACCACTTAAAATTGTTTATGCATTCAGGAGTAAAAGCTTTTGTGATAAAACAGGGATGTGCAGAGATGCTCAGCTTGTTCCAAACAAGCTTGTTTGACTATCAGAAGTGATGCACCCACGTGAGCCCGTGCAGGAAAATCAGCCCTGCTGAGGCATGTACTTAGATCGCCTCCAAAATCTCACCTCCCACCCTCTGCACTGCAAAGACATTTGCTGTGAATTTCTTTCCTATGGATTTTGGCCACAACCAACACAGGCTGATTGTGATATGCTTATGATTTTTAACACTACATATGAGTTTCAGTTGGATTTTTTGTAGCAATGTGTAACTCCTAGACTGGGAGATGGAATGCAGCCAGTTGGAAAAGAGATGGCAGTGTTAAGTGGCAGCAAGTGCAATGGTTTGAACTTGGGGACAGCCCTGTCCTCAGCAGCTGTAGCTTAGTAGGACTTGGCAGGACTTATCATTTTCCCACTTTAAATCTAATTTTAAGGGTTATTCTCTCTATCTCTCTCTCTCTGCCCCTCTCCCTGCATCTCTGTATCTCTTTCTTCAAAAGCCACAGAATCTCCATCCCATACCTGCTCCATGGCAAATTCCCATGCAAGTGCATCTTGGTATTGTATGTTCCACACCTCTGCTGTTGTTTGATGCTGCATTTGAAACCCGACAGTGGAGGAAATCCTGCCCTCCCCTGCTGGCACAACCATGCTGTGTGAGTTCCTGCTGCCTACACCCACTTTTAGCATGTTTTTGCATATAAGCAAAGCGGATGATCACAAGCATAACCACGCTTGTCTGGAAGTGGGCTATTCACACTTGTATAATTTTCATATAAGAAGCTAGATGCCTAAACCCATGTTCAACACATAAATAAACATGCCCTATTTTTTAAGCATCTGCCATTCTCATGGCCTTTGCAAACATTATTTAAATGTGCAGTCTTTGGCTTCCAACTGGGAAAGTTTTGGCTTATGTTTCCAGAGGTCTGTAAGAAAGCCCTTAATGTGTGCCATTCTTTTAAAGGCATAAATACAGTGACCTGGGAGCAGGCTTCTGAGCTTGCCATCAGTCCTGGGCAAAACATCAGAGTTACTGATGGAGAATTCTCTTTGCAACTCAATGCTATCAGCCATGCCACTTGATACGGCTTTATGGAAAACAGTTCATCAGACTCACAAAGGATAATTTTTCAACTATTTTAACACAGAAGGTTTAGCAAAATAAGGTTGGTTGATAAAGGTTTTAAGATTATAAATTTATTTAGGCTTCTGTAGGGCATTTAACACAATCATCGTGGGATTTTTCATTAGCAGAAGCAACAAAAATATGACTGTAGAAGAGAAAACATCCACAGATGACTGTTTTTTTTCAATTGGACCCCACAGGGACTGGTTCTTGGCCCTCTACAAGAATGAGGGGCGAAAACAATTAAGATGTGAATGAAAAACACCACATAAAATGCAGAGCCCCACCCCTCCATTCCTAGTTGGCTTTCCAACTAGAAGGCCAAGTAGATCAGGTTGCTCAGGATCTCATTGGATATCTGAGTTTTGAATATCTCCAACAATGGAGATTCCACAGTCTTTAGGAACCCTCTTCCAGTGTTTGACTATCCTCATATTGAAGAAAAAGAAGTCTATCTTGCTATCTAATTGGAATTTGCTGTGTTGCAATTTATATCTCCTGCCTTAGACACTTCCAAATAGACTATGGTTTCTTCTTCTCTATGACCCCATTAAATATTTGCAGACAGGAATAAGGTCCCTCCAAACACGTCTCTTCTCTGGACCAAACAAGCCCTGCTGCTCACCATCCTTAGTCTTGCTGGACACCATCCAATTAATCAATTTCCATGTATCCTGTACTTGGAGTGCCTTGCCCATGTCTCTCCAGTTTGGCTCCAAGGGTACTGGAGAAAGCCTTGCTATAGTCAAAGAACACAGCATGTCCTGCTCTCCTCCTGTCTGATTCCCAGTCACCTCAGTACACAGGACTACCAGGATGTTCATCCCTCACTCCACTCGGGCTGTTCCCAAACATTTCCCATCTTTTATGTTCTTTGAAATGGCTTCCAGAAGGAACAGCTCCATAACCTTCCAGTATTTAAAAGGCAGCTACAAAGAGGATGGAGGGTCTCTCTTCACAAGGAGCCACATAGGGAAGACAAGGTACACCAGATACCAGTTGCACTAGGACATGTTTCATCCTGGTATATGGAAGAAATTATTTTAGTGAGAGCAATCATTTACTGGAATAACCTCTCCAGGACATGGTAGAATCCCCCATCATTGGAGAACTTCAATATGTAATTGGTCAGTGTGCTACATAATACCATCTATATTCTCCCTTTCCCACAAAATGTTGAACCAAATGATCTTTTGAGGTTCCTTCCAACCTGGGATGTCCTGTGAATCTATGATTCTAATTTACAGGCATTAAGCAGGGAAAGTGGTTCACGTCCTTTCACTTTCTGTCAGAGCCTGGTGAAAAGACCAGCCTTCTCCTCACTGGCTGCAGGCTGGATGTGAAACACAGCCCTCCATGCCACAGCATCCCGTGTACCAGGATGGGGACTTGGGCAGGGGAAGGGGATGTAAGGGGGCAGAGAGGGGACAAGCTGTGACCCCTCTAACTGTCCCGGCAGGATCTGGCAGTGCTCTGCTGGCAGTCCTTCAGCATGGCAGAGGGGCTGGCATGGTGTGGCAATGCCATTCCCTCCATGTCTTCAAAACTGAGCTCTGTCATCACTGTTGCTGCCTCCCTTGCCTCTTACCTAAAGAAAAAGGGCTTCTTTCTGAAATTTCTGGAGCAAGATGTTCCCTGAAAGCTGCCTTTTTCTGATCCCACCCTGAAAACACATAATGTTGAGCATAATGTTTCAGAACACGAGTGAAGAAAAGCTCAGTGCTGGATTAAAGCCACTTTTGGCAAAAGATAAAAGGCAGTCTCTCTCTCCCTCTCCCTCTCTCTCTCATGCACACACACACAGACAAACAGGAAGAAAAGCTCTCAGGGGCACAATCAATTACAGTTCATATCTCTTCTGAGCTGTCAGAGATAGTCTCTGGCACAGGCCCTGCTGGAGTGCAAACCCAAAAGGGATTTCAAAAGCAAATCCTCAGCTGGTGTATACCTTGTATACCAGTATAGCCCACAGCAATTTGTGAAACAGGAGGAAGACGACTAATACATGATGATACATAAGCACAAGGAATATTTTTCTCTTAACTGAATTTCCTCTGGCCTTCTGTAGTGAACTGACTGAAACAAAGGCTCTGCTGTTTCGTGCTGCTCAGGAAAAGTTTAAGATTTTCAGAAATTTGACTCAGCCCCAACCAGGACAGACATATATCTTTACACATAGCTGTACGTATAAATGCAGACTCAAATAGGAAATTCTAAAAACATTTAACTTGGAAAATTCAACATCCAATATGAAATGCAGACCTGCTGCCGGTGTATGGGCTTGTCCATTCTGCTGCTGCTGGAAGCGGCTGTAAAACTAGCCAGAGTATGGATTGCAAACTCAGAGAGACATCCCTCTGGAAGGTATTGTGAAAATGTCACCAGACCTTCCTCGACAGAAACGGCAGCCCTCATTTTATCAGTTACAGCTGGGAAGCACAACTCCAGCGCAAATATTTGCAACCAACCCAGACTTAAATATTTGTTCTCTTATCAGGGGATCA
Organism: Pachycephala philippinensis; assembly: GCA_013397055.1. Classification (NCBI taxonomy): domain Eukaryota; kingdom Metazoa; phylum Chordata; class Aves; order Passeriformes; genus Pachycephala; species Pachycephala philippinensis. The sequence goes on along the minus strand of VWZT01008559.1, from coordinate 1,445,332 downwards.
GCACTAGGTCATCATGACAGCCCTGTAAATCCTGTCTAACGTGGCTGACATGAACTATGGGGAGTTTTGCTACAGTCATGTAGGAAAATCCCTATACTAACTTGTTAGACCTTTACGCCATAGACCCCAAATCACCATGCAGCAGCTTGTGATGGTATTTGTAAAGGATGATTTGGGTCCCTGTGGCTGCAGGGTATCATCTTCTGAAGCTAAATTCAGTTGGAGGCTATACATAGGGTTGTACATTCTGGAGCAGACCAGGAGAGCACTAAAGTGCTGCTCATGGCTCCTTTTGCTCTCCCTCTGAGTGTTTCCCAACACTTCAGGCTGCAGCCAGCAGGTAGTTCAGGGATGTGTGACATTGCTGTCTATCTCCAGCAAGCTCCCTCTCCCTTCCCACCCACCGCCTTCTCAAGCCTGATGCAAATATGTTGCTTATTCATTTTGATGTTTCATTCAGTTTATCTTACACCCTTCTGAAATATTCATTTCTGGCCGTGCTGCAGATTTTTGTGATCCAAGCACAGAAGTGCTGTGTGTGGGTGCAGAAATTAAGAACCCGTCTAAGGGGACAGCAGGGACAAATCTCACCCAAGAGGGCCTGGGGAGAGCCTTTGGTTTTTAGGAGTCCAGGAGGCCTTGGCCAGGATGGTAGAATGGCAGTAATAAATTACCCCCCCCCACCCTCCCCAGTTTAAAGCTGCAACAAAGACAAGTTACAAGTGTAAATTAGAAGTCTCAATCCTACTCAACATCTCTTTAGATCTGGGGTAATGATTTGAGCCACATGTCTGATTACAGTAATGGAATGTTTTAGCCTTGTTGTAGCTAAGCTTAACCTTCACTGTGCTTGGTACCTCAGTGTCTACAAAGGGCTACAAATCTCTGCATTACAAGCCTGGGCAGCTGGCATGGGCAGAGGAGCCCAGGGATGTTGGTCCAGGGAATGGGGTCAGGATATGACCTTATGGTTCTGAGCTAGGGCTGAAGGTTTCTGTGGTCATAGGAGAAGAGAGAGCTGCTAGAGCAATTAACAGCCTGGTTTCCAATGATCAGACCTTTCTAAGGGCTGTGGAGTTGTGCCTGAGCAACCACTTCGAAAGCAACCCAAGATCCACTTGGTGGATCCTGTCACCTGTTTCAGCTCTGCTCTGCAGAGCAGGACTGATTTACCAAGCCCCAGTCAGGAAGCCAGGGCTCTGTCTGTGGCTATGGACATGCCTCTGTCCCAAGGAAGAGGCTGCAAAACTTCATTCATTCAAATTTTCACTAATTGTTACTGATGGTTAATATACACACGCTTCCAATTCTGCTGGGTGTGGCATCTTTTTCGTCACTTTTCATGTGATTGCCCCAAAGTGTAGCAGGAGTTGCTGAATTCAGAGAGGTTATTGAAAGAGAAGCCATCTGAAGTATACAGAGAAGAAGAAATTGGGAGGGGAGAACTCAGTTTTTCTTTCCTTGGTTTTTTTTTTTTAACATGGTTTTTCTAAATATTGTGGAGCATGTTATGGAAAAAAAATTTAGCCATCTGTCTGACAGATATTAGTAAAGTGGAGACTGTGTTAAAAATAAAGTGCCAGGTTGTCCTCTGCAGAAAGTTAATAAAAAGAAGGAAGTGAAAGACTGCTCATTATTTTTAATGACTTTGCTTTCCAGCAGAGTGCCTGTATCTCCCAGCCTTTACATTCTGCCTTATTTCAGTTCTTTATGGCACATTCAACTGCCCTGGAGAATGATGGCTTTGTTCTAAAATACCGAATATATCAAGAGGCCCCTGGCCTAGCCTGGCTAGGCTGTTACTCACAGCTCCAGTGCCAGGAGGAGGATGCTGAGAAGAGCCTGTTGCACGGAGAGTCCAGCCTGGATGGCTGGGAGCTCTTTGGCAGGGAGAGCTGTGGCAGGCACTGGAGCTGCTGAACGCTCTGTGCAAAGCTGTCAGCAGAATCGATTAAGTGGTGCTTGGCGACTGCCTGGATGTGTTCTGCGTGCACATCTCTACATTTGTCTCTCTTACTGGCTCCACCTGGCATTAACCTCTCATTCCTTGTCAACGGATATTTGCTTTATTAACTTTAAAATATAAGATGCATTTTGCTGTTCAGAAGATGAAGATTCATGAGCGTGCAATTCAGAACACAGTCCCAAGAAAAGCACCCAGAGCATCCAGCTACATCTGCAGCCTCCTTGCAGCCAGCAGGTAGAACAGCTGAAAGCAGAAGCTGCATTTCCAGATTTGGAAACAACTAGCTTTTCTCAAAAGGTTTGCTTGAAAAAATCCATGCTGTCATTCACTTAATCTTAAACTTTTCTGATGTGCTCTTTGATAAATCAAGGCCCATGTTATAGGCAGATTACAGTTACAGTGATTTGTTTGGAAACAAGATGCGTATTTTCTATGGCTCAGAGAAATCATCTAAAAGGGATCCACAGCCAGGCCTCAGTCTTTGCAGGTTTTTTTCTTAGTAGTGCCTCACAAACTCATTTGCCAGCAGATTTTGCTGTCATGCTCTGCCTCCTCTTCTTGCTTAGTGATAGTTGAGGCCCTGCAGCAAAACCTGCATCTTGCATGTCAAATGAAACATGAGGGCAGAGATTCCAAACACCATGGAGAAGCCCCTGAATGGCTTGGGAAGGTAGCAGGGGATGCAGGGACACCTCACACAGCTGTGCTCACAGCTGGAGTGCCTCCCTGGCTCTTTCCATGCCTTTCTTGTAGTTGCCACTCTCAGTCTCAGTTGCTGTTCCTGAGGGAGCAGGGGCTCTGGGAAACTGCAGTGGGCAAATTCATAACCCTAAGGGTCTTCCAGAGCAAGTGATGATCCATTGGAGCAACTGCCCTCACAATTAGCCTGGCAAACAGGGGTAGGATTGGTTTTTCCTGACATTGCAGCAAGCCTTGGATGTGATGTCAAGGAGCCGGTGCTGATCCTTTACATTCCAGACACAGCAAACTGGCTGATATTTTGAATTTGCTTACCTTTTAACACAGAAAAAGGCCAAAACCCATTTATATTGGCTAACCACATTTTTTCTGCCTGTCTTAATCCAGGAAATGAAAACCATGACCAGAAGTTAGTCCTCTTCTCTAAACACTGGCATGCTGGTGTTTATAAAAAAGAACTCCACCATGATTCTTCCCAACTGCTAGAGGAGTGAAATGAGAGTGTCGGCCAGAGAGGAAAATGAGATTGTTCCTGTGTGAAAACTTAGCACAGAGTCGGGCAGAGCATTTTTGGAGGTGGGATGGATTGTTTGTTTGTTTTCCAGCTCCACCAGAAAACAAACTCGGCCATAACCTGATAACAGGCTACAAAGGACTCTTTTGTCTGTTAGTTAATGAGAGAAAAGCTTGATAGATGGCTACTGGCAAGCTAATTAGGAGAGAAGGGACTCGATGGATTGCAGGAAAAAAAGCTAAAGGAAGGGAATCAAAGTGTTCAAGAAGATCATTTAAGGTTCTTGTTCTGGGAGAGAGAGAGTAACTGGTTTCACTTCCCAGAGGCTAATCCTGCCCTAATTGACTTATTATTGGAGTCTGAAGGAAAACAATCCACGTGGCTGTGATAGCAGAGCCAGGGAAGGCACGATTGTGGCTGCTGAGGGGAACACGGGCAGACAATAGCTGCAGTGTGTGAAGTGACACGGGATAGCATGTGCAGATCCCAGCAGCATAAAAACCCTAACTGGGCACACTGCTTAGTGTTACAGGGTGGATGGGGGGCATTGAGAACAGGCTCAGGATTAATTTCCACTCAGTGGTTTCAAACACTTCTGTGAGAAAAATCTCAACCTCTTCCCAAATGCAGACCAGACAATCAGGGATCACACATTACCAAAAAACCCTTGTGCAACCTACAGCTTTCTCCTGAGCTATAAAAACAGAGGACATATTTACAACCCAAACTCAGGACAGTGAGATCCTGAGAGGTGACTCCATGCACATGGTACAACAGAGTTCTAAGATGCCTCAAAATATAGTAAGTCTGGGAACCAACACAAGGCTGAGGAGATTTGCATTTTCCGACATTGGGAAAATCAGTTGTCCTTTCTGTTAACATGGCAAAATTACTTTGAGTCCCTAGTTTGCATAATTAAAATACATAGCTAGAAAGGAATTCAAATTTGGGCTAAATTACACTGAGGAAACTACATTAAGTTTTGATCATTTTGCTTGACATGGACTTTTTTGGTATTAGAAATGCATGATAGATATAGTATTACTAAAATAAGAACTATTATGGAATGCCTAAGGGATACAATTCATTATCCAGAAAAACTTTCGAATAAGCAGACACAAATGCATACTAAATTACAATGAAATTCCAGTGGAATTACAGCTTTCTTCCATAACTGGACAGATGACCTCATCTCATAAATGTTATTACTGTGACTCTCATGGTTCTTCAGGGAACCTGAGCTTCAGGCATGCTTCAATAGTATGAGAATATGATAAATTAAAGAAATCAAACACAGAAGAGGAAAATCCAGCAAAGAATATAAATGTGTAGAAGAATACCTTCCTCCTCTTCAGATAAACTTTAACCTAAGAAATATTTTCATGACCGAAATGGGTGAAAATGCCTTTTCTCCAGAATGACTTGAAGGGAATGAACAAGTGTTAAAACAGGTGAGTACATGATGATCCCATCAGATATTTGATTAGTAGTTGTGGTTTGGCAAGGAAGGTATAAAAATCTGGCATCTTCTGTTGAGCCAGGTTTTCTGAGACTTTGGGCCAGGCTTTTCAAGTAGAGTTAAAAAAGGAAAAGTCTAAAATTAGCTGACCAGAAGTATTTTATGTTGTTGGAGTACATATATGTGCAGGCAATGGGCATTGCTAAGTAAGGGAAAAGCTCGTTGGAAAGCAAGGAGACAAGAGACATCACTCAAGTTTGCAATTTCTCCTGGGATAGAGCTACCGGGAGACCAAAAATGAGTAATGCTCCTCTCTGAACACAGTGTGTGCTACAACCCTCCCTGAAGCAGGGGTAACTGAGGTTCTTGTTAATAACAGATCCCTTGGGGTGGATTAGAGAGAAATTACACTAAATGATCAGCAGGTTTATTTCAGAATGATTTGTTTTCAATGGAAAGGAGTTATTTAGCCATTTTGCTTATTATTTATAGAAATATAGCAATATAAAAGCATTAAAAATAACATTAAAATGTATAATGAAAAGAAAGGAAGAGAAAAAGAAGAGTGCAAAGATACCACCACCTGTGGAAGCAGCAATGAGATTGCTGCAATTTCAAAGTCTGTTGATGGAAGTGATGGTTGCAGTCTTGATCCGTCAGGAGGGGGGGAAGCCCACGAAACACAGGGATTCAATGGGTTTATATAAGTTCATGTTTATGGGATGCCCAGGTACCTCCCTTGGGCAGGGAGACAGTTTTTTGTCTGATGCAACACCGTATTTCCCATGCAGTCCTCTGGTAGAAGGCCTCAGAAATGAGTCTGGGGGCACTCTGGGGGTCTTTGAGACATGACATGACAGCTGCCTCTCACATCAGCGTAACTGAGCCAGTTATGCCCCATCAGAAGGGACTCTCCCGACACTGTCCCCATACATGGGAATGTCCCGATACTTCCCCAGAGGGGAGTTTTCACATCTGAGCCAGCTGTGCAAGGGAGGACATTGGCATGATAAAAGCACTGTCCCACCAGGCAGGATCTGCTTCTTTCCTTATCAGGCTCAAACTCTGGCTTGCAGCCTCTGGTGGTGGGTGCTCACACGCTCTGCACTTGGGCTGTTAGCTTGCACATCGCCAGCAAAGCTCCTCTGCTTTTGCAGAGGTCGATTATTTGAGACATTAACCCTTAATATTTCAGTCTCTCACAGCCTGTTGCAGACAGAAAATGAGATGTGTCATCCAGGTGAGTTCAGGAACTCATTTTACTCCACTGATTCAAGGTGGGAACGCTTCTGCCAATTTGGAGCGCTGCTCGATGACTGAGTAAAGTGTTCCATCTGTAGTTTGTCAGGGAGGGCTCGTAATTCTAACAGCTGCTCCAGAACCATGTTTTTTGTTTGTACAGACAAAGAAACACATCTGCAAATTTTAGTAAACTACTCTGAAGTTAGAAAATTTCAGAAATTCTAAAAATCCTCTCCAACCTTGGCTTTACTGCAGACTTTTTCATGTGAAAGAACCATCTGCTGTACCACACAGTAAAGTAAAAAAAAAACAAAAATAAACACAGGTGGTAGAGGCAGGGAAAAAAACTCTCAGAGAAATTGGTGCATTTCTCACTTATTAGGACATTTCCTTGATTTTAAGCATAATTTATTCTGTTTCAGCTGCATGGTTTCTGCACATTTCCTTTGAAACCTCTGTAATTCTTTTTGGCAGAAATCTGAGGCAATACAGTGTGGTCTCATCCGGGAAGAGTATCCTAGGAAAGTGTAAATATCACAAAGCTGTAAAGAAAATAAAAATAATAATTCAGCATTAAAGGACTTGAAAAAAACTGGACTAGATCAGAGATAAGTGAAATCACCTCACTGGGTGACTTGGGCAAGCAGGAGGAGGAGGCTGGTGTCAGCCCATCCTGTGGGCCTGGGAGAGGCATCCTTTCTCAAGCCTCTGGAACTCATCAAACCCCATTTCTGGTGGACTCGCCTTTCACAGATGACTGATTTTTAACTCAATTATAATAAGAGCGAGACATGAACTCTCTCCTCAGTGGAATCCACCCAGGAGACAGAAACTGTGACTGAGGAGTCAATCATTTGGAGATTACTAAGGCAAAGCCCTGAAATATGTTCAAGTCCTGCCAATTGCTACAGGATCATTCACTTCCCCAGGAGAGAACTCCCGCACGAACAAAGCACACAAGCTGCTCAGTCAGACCAAGTCGGGGGCTCAGCAAGGGCAGAGCACCAAACAAACACAAGTGCACTGTCCACATCCCGCACAGTGCAGGGTGGCCTCTCAAATCCCATCAAGCTGACAGGTCTGTGTGGTGCAAAGATGTGCAGAGACACTTGCTGAAGTCCCAAAGCAGCCTGGCCACACCAGCCTAGCATCCTGGCTGGCCTAATTAAAGAACTGGAGCTAATTAGGCCAGGTACAGCACCATATTGATTAGATGGTAAAGACAAACTCCTGGCATCTAGATGTGCTAGCGGGAAAACAGAGCATTGGACTTGCATGTTACCCGGGTAAATCAGAGCCTCTATTCCCTGTCGCTGTCAGCGTGGCCCTGCTCCCAAGCACTGCCTTCACACAGACTTCAGTGCTGCATTGCAGTTTTTTTAAAATTTAATATTATCCAGAACTCAACAGCCATCTCCCTGTTTTGTGGGCACAGTTCCTGAAATAAGATTAACTTTGTCTCCAGGGGTCACTTTCCAGCCAGCAAACCAAAAGCTGTGCAGGAGAATGAAAACAAGGCAGAGAGAACAAAAATCAGGCTGTGTTGCAGGCTTTCAATTTATGATATGTAAACATTTCAGGGGTTTTGGGGGGAAATATTTAAACCCACAGATTAGGATTTTTGTATTCAAGCCCTCCATATTCATCTAACTGCAAGGAACTGATGATTTCCCAGCCAGAGGCTATTCTCGAGCATACAGATTGCACGAATCCATCTCCCAATGGATCCTACCCCACAGCCTTCTCTGTCCAGAACCACCCCACAGCACAGTGCCCTGACAGAGCCCTGCTCTGCAGACTTGGCTCTGAAGATGACAGCCCAGCTATAGTAACCATGCTCCCGGTAGTTCTTTGTGTGGCCTCCATTTGCCACTTCCACTCTCATCACCTAGGACATTTCAAAAGGATAGACATTTTTTTTTTTCCTATATTATTCTGGAGGGGCTGTGAGAATGTTAATATTTATGGGTCTGACTAGCAGGGAAATCAGACTTCATATCGTGGTGTAACCATTTTGAAGATCCTGTTTCAAGGAAAAGTGAATCCCAAGGTTCAAGCAGGGCTGAGAAAAAAGGGAATATTTTATCATTTATGATCTCTCTGATCAAAGCAATACCAAAAGCATTTCTCTGTCTGCAGAGAAAAAAACTGAGGAATGTGGAGTAGGCAGAAAAACTAATACTACGCGTGCCTGTACTTTTGAATCTCCTTCCCACCAAAAAAGGACAGCACAACCTTTCAGTCTGCAAGTATGTGCAGGCATCTACATTTATCATGCTGTGAACGTCTCTATTTCATTCCATTTCAGTCTGTAAAGAAATGCAAAGAGACTGATTGAGCCAAATTATTGTATTCTTCTCTCCCTCTGTGGAAAAGATGTCAGAGCTGTTTTACTGGAAAGCAGACAAGAGGGGGCACTCGTAGATTTCCTACATCAGGGCTTTGCTTTATGCTATGTTGGTAGGAAAGGTATCTTGAGAGAGTCCTTGCTGGAAAAGGTTCCAGGAAAAATACCAAATTAACATAACACCATAAAGAAGCAGAAAAATTTGTCAGAAAGGGAAAGAAGAAAAATGGGGGTGGGTGGGTAAGGTAGGAGGACATCCCAGTGCACTGCACCAGGAGCCCTGACCCTGTAAATCTGCTTGGGTGGGAGGATGGAGTGCTGCAGGAACAGGGCTGGAAGGGAAGATCCTATGGCAGTGAGAAAAAGGCTGGGTCCAAAGTGTTGTCCAAGCAGTGAGCTAAAGCTGGCCTCAGGCCCCTTGCAAGAATTTACATTTTCACAGTAATTAAAAAGTTCAGGATAGGGGCTGAGAGAAGCTGTAAGAGATACGGCTTATAGGGCAGTCCTCATTTTACTAATTAAACATTTTGGATTGCCTACACAGGGTCACTTGGGAAAGTTAAATAAATCAATCAGCTAAAGGTGTGAAGTCAATTTATGTAAGTTATAGCATATTCAAGCTGCACGTGAATGGTTTCATTCAGGGTAAATGGCCTTAGATTACTACAGCTTAATTTTCTAGATTAGCAGAAACAAAATATGTTTTGATAGCAAAGTAAAACAAGATGGAGGGAGAATAAACATCCAGTTAGTAACTTAGTCCTGCATCTATGGTCCCTCTTTGTTTTTAGCAGCAGAAAATCCAAAGCTACCTAGATAGACAAATAAAGTTTACCATGCATTATAAATATCGTCTAACAACTTTGGCTGCCAAAGGCTGTAAGGAGCAGAGAGTGTGTTACGACAGCAAGTACAAACCCCACAGTGTTTGCTGTGCCCCCTTTTGCTGCCCCTATCACTCCATCAGCACCTGACTGGAGCTGAACCATATCCCTGCTGCAAACAGTGGAATCAAGTAACTATGAATTAACTTCTAACTAACACAGTTTAACAAAATTACCAGAGAGTGGTATTAGAAATTAGAAACATAACTAATTCTTTTATTAAAGACTACATTCATTTGCTCAGTTAAGTGAAATGTCGGTCAATCAAAAGCTCTGCCTTACTCAGTGAACTTCCCTTCTCTGCCCTTCATTCACCATTAGGCTTCCTTCAACCTCTTCATTTTGAAGCAGTAAAATGAGCCATGCTTGTGTCTCTTTTACATCTTGTAGGCTTCTCCCATTGGTCTCATCATTGCACCAGGCTCTTCAAGGCTTTTACTCTGCTGTAAAAATGAAGAACTTCCTATGCTACAACTAAATAAGTGAAATCAAAATAAGGTAATTGGCTGGGGTAGGTATGTGCTTGTGGACAGGTTTCTGAAGCGTACCTGTGTACGTGCTTCACAAGGAAACCCGAATTGTAAGTGACTTCCGAAACTCATCTATTCCCCACTACAACTTTGTAGACTGCCCTTTAAAACCAAGACTGGGATTTTCTAAGCAAGTAGGTTTCACTGGTCTCTTTAGACACCTGCATCAAATCACTACCTGAGTGTGAAATTGAGTTAGATAAGAAAATATTGTACAGTATAGATGTGATAGCATTATAGCTCTGAATTTTTTAAACTACTTGCCATATGTGAATGCATTTTTCATTTAACTCCTTTAATGTTGAAAATAAAGTCCTACTGCAGATTTTTCCCTAGAACCTCCTAGCTACAAATGTGTTAACATCCTCAAGGGTCACATTTTCCCTTTTGAAAGGGAAAAAATATCAGGCTTGATTTAGTAAATTTCTGACCTATTTTAACAGGATGGGTTCAGAAATGTATTGTTAAATTGAGTATTACACATTTCTGTGACTATTAGGGGAAACTCCACAGGAGTGTGAAAGTAGGAGATCTATCCAGTGAGAAAATGAAAGCATTGTAGTAACACTGAGACATTTAGGGCATTCATTTTTAAAAAGAGCTAGACTCCTGTTTGGGGAGAAAAGTCTGGCTGAAATTATGTTAGGGAGAGTTAGAAAGCCGAAATGTGGCTCAAAAGGATACAGAACCTCAAGTCCCATGATCCTATTCCTATTCTAGAGACAATGTGTATTCTCCATGTAACACATTCACTGTGTGAGACTGATTAGATACCCTGCATAAAACTAAGATGTTACTAAACACATGAATCACTTAGGGAAACCATAAATAGTATTTAAAACAGGAGTCTTGTGATAGTTGTGCATAGCCTTTGCAGCAATCTAAGAAGGAAACTGTTCTATCCTTAATTCACCCTTTTCCCCCAATAAACTGGTAGAAGTGTTACACAATATACAGCATTTTTGCAGTAGAAGACAACTGGGTTGAGGTATACAGGCTCTATCACATCACCTAATTAGTAATTAGGATATTTCTCCAGCCATTTTATCTAACAGTTGGGTACTAATTTCATTGTTATTGCTGTAAACTCCCATTGCCTTGAAACCACAGTCAATAATAGCAAAAACGTAATTTATTACAAAAAAACCCAACGTTTGAAATGCATTTGTGAATGAATTTTTTCAGGCATTCTAACAGTGAACTTGCTCCTGGATTCAGGGAAAATTCACTCAATCCAGGAGCCTACTAGCTTAAAAACCATCTTCTTAAGGTTTGGGCAGAATACTTCAGAAGACTTAATGGGAGAACAAGGTCATGACCAAACCAGAAGTCTTAAGACTTCACAATGAAATTACTTTCCTTATCGCTATAATTACCTGCAGGAAATCAACAAAATAACAATTTATCTTTTTTTTTTAAGGACAGTTAGTTGCCGTTTAAAACAAAGACATTTTAGAAATGCTTGTAACCTACAGACAGGCATCTTTTAGGATTTACGTCCCTGCTTTCCAGGCAGCTAGCTTTCCAAGATCTTGTCTTCAGCACTTGCTAAGGTTTTTCTTTGACATTTTCAGTCAGCCACAGCCCTGCTGGTCTTCAAGGCACCTTCCTCTGCTCTTCCAACTCCATAACACTAAAGTTATGTTCTTGTAGTCCCAAACCCTCTGGTTTGCCCAGAGTCTAGCAGTGCGTGCTTGAAAAGCTACCAGAAGTGCAGCTGCAGCACAGCATTCCCCAGCCTTCCCTGGGAGCTGGTGACGCGATGCAGCCGTGCTCTCATGCCCTCATGGCTCTCTGCCTCTGGCAACCTCTCTCACTGCGCCATGTCCATCTCCTTTTGCTTCAAGAATAACAGAAGACTGCAGACTGCCCAAGTTCAAGTCCTGGGAGATGGTAGCCCTGAGACCACAATTCCTCAGGCTTGGTTTCGACTGCAGCAACAAACAGAACCACAGCAATTTTCAACAGGGAGATCAAAATCATTCAGCAGGGAAGTAACACAAAAAGGTGTTTAAATCCTTTACAGGATAGCTAAATGACTATTCGGTGAAGGAGAAACCCTTTTCCCCAAGAATTTCTTCATGTTAAATCCCTGAAAACTCACAGTCAACCAGCTGGAGAAGAGCCACAGAAGGTCCTGCAAGGTACTGTGACTGATTTGCTTTTTAGCTTTATTCAGCCTCCAGCATTAGATATGTAACAGTCCTCTCAGAGCTTAAATTTATTCCCCCCACGGTTTTGTCCTATCCTACAAATTAGACTTATTTTAAGAAATTAAAAGATGGGGAAGAAGAAAGAACCAATTAAGCCCCTGAGAATAAGACAAATGTCTCCACTAGCAATACATTTATGAATATATTTGCACAAAAAAAACCAAAAGGAAATTCATAATACTGCACACAGTGTTTTAAATGCAATTGTGAAAGCAGGCCAAAATGTTCAATCTCCTTAAGCAGCAGTTGAAACAGGCTTTAAATTAATCAGGATTCTTAGAAATTCTAATAAGAAGGGACTGATGAAAAACAGCTGCACCCAATCCCTATAAAAACCTTCAAAAAGAAGGGAATTAAGTGATAATGCTGGTGGAAGGGCATATCATCACAGGATGGTCTCCTGCTGCTACAAAATGCCAGAGCAAGACCAAGTATTTTTCCAAGGAGAGATAATTATGATGAGCTTCAGCCCTATTTTCAGGAGCTTGACTTCCACTCTGTGGTGTGGTGATAGAGCTCTCATTTGGGTAGCCTTTAAATTACTGGACACTGAGAGTAAGAGCATCCAGTTCTAATGCTTATTAAAAGTGGTATTCAAAACATCTCTGCCCCCAGTATAGCGATTTGCATGAGAAGGATGTGTTTCCAAAGCATGGCTTTGTAAAGGAGGGGAATAGAAATGAAAAATAAAATATATGCTTACCATTAAGTGTTGAAGCTCTTCTGAACTGTAGACTCAATAAAGTTAAATTACAGCCCAGTACTGGTGAAGGAGAAAGTATCCCACAGAGAGGCAGGATGTTAAGTCTGGTCTCAGGAAACCAGTTGTCTGCACAAAGAATCCCTTGTGGAATACCAAGAGATGATGCTAAGAGGTTCTAGTAGTATTTCAGCAAAAAAAGAAAATAATAGTTTGGCAAGATTAATGGCGCAACAAGGTGATATTACACAAAACCAGTCGTTTATAGAAAGGCAGAATGCTTAATTTTTGCGTGATTCTCCAAAAAATGTCAATTTTTTTTTTGGGTTTTTTTTACAGAGAAGTGGTCAGACCTCAGTAACTCCCCTTGCTCTGGGTGATGCCACTTCTGAGTGCTACCCAGGACAGACAGACATGCAGCCCAGAGCAGAGCTGCAGTGTACACACACATGGTTCCTGATCTCCATGAGTTTATAGCAACTTTCCCCAAAACTCTGAAGGATTTATGCAACACTGACAGCCTGCAGCTGCCAAATCTCCCTTACTGAATGGACACGTACAATGTCCACTCTAGAGATTTAATCACCTGGAAACTGAGGTCTGTGTTTTGCTCAAAAGGACTTTAGAAGACTATGAAAATTTTTGCGCATGGGACTTTTCATCTCATTTTTTTTCCCCTGGAACAAATTGCTTAACTTTTGTTGTCTTTGGTTTCTGTGGTTATGAGATTGTCTTAATGCTCATAGTTACCCTGGAGATTCTGCAGATGAAGATTTCAGGGCTCCCATGTGGAAATGAGCTATTGCATCAGAGCTGCTGCTTCTCCTCTAAGCCAAGTCATCCCCACAGGAGATGTCTCTGGGTAGGAGACATTACAGAAAGACAAGCATCTAACGTTCCTACAGAAGCTCAGTTATTTCTTTCTGATCTAATTATATGGCAAAGGTAAATCTCACTATCAGTCATCTGCACCTCAAAAGGAGGTTAAAGCAGAAAGATTTTTGCTTGCCTTGACAGTGTGGAGAGGCACTCCATATAGAGGTCCAAGCACTACAGAGGGGCCATCAAACTCACCTCATGGGGAGGCTGCTATAAGTACCTCAGCGTAAGGCCTCAGCTTTCTCCATTCACTGCCTTCTGCAATTCCCCCTGAAAAAAAAAGGCTTGATAATGCAAATGTAGTTAGCAATGACAAGTCATTCTGAGGACACTGTAAGAGTCATAAACATGTTTGTTTTAATTGAGGTGGGGTAGGGTTTGTAGTGCGATAGAGCAATGAAAACAGACCCAATAAACAACTCCTCTCATCTCCTGCTCTGACAGCCCCTTTCTCAAAGCACCAATATTACCCACTTAGAAAATGGATTTATGCCAACTTTAAAGCACTTCTTCTTCTTTCAGCGCACCAGATGGTACTAAAAATTCAAAATATTTCCTACAACAGCTGTATCTTTGACAACAAAATTAATACAAGCCGAAATACCACTGTTGTGTGTAGGCCGTAATGACCACACTCCTCAGTTTTATGTCTAATATAACAAGGAGTTTGATAGTTAAAAAATATATCTGATCAACTCAGTATTGCATCAATCATGTGACTCTGTCTGGGTTTTCAAAACACATTGCAAAATTTAGTGCCTTTGTAGTTTAACAGCTGGTCTGATAAGAATGTAAAATACACTTCTCCCTAGAGCTATAATAAATGTGTTAACACTTTCTTACAACCAACGCTTTCCTACAACTCATCATTTTCTTGCCCCAAGATCCCTCTTTATATATTTGATGACATAAATCTTTTAAGCTGGTTTTGACCAGAAGCTAACTTCCCTTACTGTCTGGTATTGGGACTTTTGAGGAATACAATGAGGTGTTTTTTTCCTTTGGTGTTTAAAGAGGAGGAGGGAGGAGGGGGAGTACTTTCAGTTCAGACAAAACAAAAAATGAGAATGATGGTGCTTGCAATTTCCATCTCCTTAACACAAATGTGTACAGTAAGGTTTTTTAATGATCTATTTATTAGATCGTTAACTAGATCATTAGATGTAAGACATGCAGCTCTCAAAGTTTTAGTGTTTTAAACAGTGTGGTGGCTTTGGCATGTCATGAACAGTGAGCAATAAGAGAAGGAAATATGAAAATAAAACTAAAGCCAAATAGTTTGCCCATCAAAAGAGCATATTATCCAAACACTGTAATGAACGCAATTCTGTTATCTGCATATGTTTCTACATGTATGTGAACATTCTTGATACTAGCACGTGAACATCTGCTAAAAAATTCAATTACTTAGGAGTGCTGTGAAGCAAGAAATAACTGTTAGCTCTTGTTGTAGAGGGAGGATGGTGTGGTGGTTATTGATGCTAGTCTTGTTTTGTGAGGCACTGAGCCACCTCAACAGAGAACTTTACATCCTGAAGCTAAGGCCTGAGGCACATGGAGGATCTACCATGGGAACAGACAGTAAAACCCCAGGACCTGAGCTCAAGTCATCCTTTCCCCAGCCAGACCTTGTCTGTGGTAGGTGACCACTGCCTTCCCCACCTCTGTGTGGCTGTCTTTACTCCCTGACAGTAGCCGATCTCTGCTTTCCCAGTGTCATCTTCCCCACACAATTCACTCCTCTCAATTTCCCTTAGTGCAATTCCCACCCTCATCTGTGGGATTCCCTTGCCTCTGGGACTCTAATCCTCAATCAGCACAAGCATGTGCTTGCACAGGCCATCTGGCATTGAAATGATGTGGTTGAACTGGTACAGTCATGCTGGACATGAAGGTGGTGAACACATGGTTGTTATTTGCAGATATAGTGCTGCAGCTATTTTTAACCATCTTCCTTTTTGCACAACTGCAATGCTGTCATATCAGTTCAGTTTACTTGAAAATTAACATTTGAAATATTACTCAATACAAGTGCTCCCATTTAAAAATTTTAAGTAAATAATTAAGTCTTACATTAAGTGTGGCTGGTTCTAAATGAAATTTTTTGTGTGCCTCTTCAAAACAAATATACTGTCCAAATTGATGAGGCAAATGTGTGTGACCTTATCAGACATGAGCAGATGGTTTTACTCTAGGTAAATCTCTAAATTATTTTATCTAGAAAACTAGATTATTTATCTAGACATGTAAATTTATCTAGAGGTCTCTAAATACCACAAAGGTGACGGCATTCTGCCTCTCCTCAAATAGAATGCATCCCCACAGTCAGTTCAATTTCAAGATGAAAAATGTGTGTGACTTCTATGCCCTGGTGATCAACTGAGCAGGATCAGAACAGACTTCTCTGATCTATACTGAAGATTGAGCTGGCCTTGAAGGCTTAGAGTCATCCTTGTTTCCCCACCCCTGCAGAGACACACAGCTTATTCACTGTCAGGCAGGCAAGAGCTGGTCCGCTGTGAAGGTATGGACCTCTTTTAATTCAGGTAAAGTAATTTTAAAGCTACATTTAGGAAAGAATTCTCTAAAAGACCCATTGCATCTCCTTTAATTTTTAGGGAAGAAAACAAACAGATGATCTCTAAGCAGTATTTTCTGAGCTCTGTTATTTTGCATTTGGTGAAAATTTACTTACAGTTATTTATTTCCATTTCCATTTGCAAGAGCCCAGCTCTCTCACACAAATCCCTGTTAATGACACACATCTGTAGAGCACTAAAGGAAGCTAAAGGGATGCCCACACTCTTGGTTAAGCCCCAGTTTAGCTGCTGATTTGAAGCCAAACAAACTCCTCAACCTCTGAACTCCAACTCTGCCACCTGCTTTCATGGTGCCTGCTGAGCAAGCAGGAGCCAAGCATCAGCAAAATGCCAGCCTGTACGGGAGAACTTCCCGTGTGCAGTGTGGACAGCCAGGTGTGCTAAAGCTCAGCCAGTGGTAGCCATGGGGCAGAAATTTCTTCTGAACACTCTTTTCAGTTGTATCTATTTCAGCCCAGTGCAAAGCCAAGAGGGTCAGTATGGAAAGTGCCAGTGCTTTATGCTAATACATTTGGTTTTGCACAAGAAGATAACTGAAAGAGGTTGAAAAAACTACTTGAAAATAATTTTTTGCCATCCTTCTTGGGAAGACTTCATTCCCAACTGTGTCCTCACTTGGACAAAACCAAAGTGATTCAAGTGATGCATCGGCCAAGGCTCTGGACTCACCATTTGAACAATCTTAGAAGCCAACGCTTTCATTAAAATTACTTCCTTCTTCAGCACCAGCTCTGCTACCCAAAACAAAATGCTGTGCATTTGAGCGATTCCTGGAAGACAATCTGCGCTTCCTAAAATCTGTCCCTGTAAGTCCCTTTCCCAGCCACAGCACATGCATAATCACCATGGCTAACCAATTATTCTGGAAGCGTGTGTGACTCCCAGGCTGTCAGATTTTCGTGGTTTGAGATGTTGACATACAGTTCCAAGCTGAACACTTTCAGCTCTAGGATAAAGCACATAAAGGAGAACAGGGTGAGTTTAGTACACCTGTTCTCCATCCATCCACCAAGAACGCCATCTTTAGACTTGAGAGAAATTCACTGTAGACTCCCAGAGGTAAAAGGCAATGAATGAAGTCACTCCACAATATTTTATTTTACTGCTAAGATACCATAAGGTTGAAGGAAAGCTGACACCGGAAAAAGTTACACAGGCATCCCAGGAAAGAACTCAGGAAGCAGGGAACACCGCCCATACACTTTTACTGCATTTCTAGCTAAGCACCACACATTTAACATCTTGCCCTTCATCAAAAAGATTTATGATGCTTGATAGCAGAATGGTATTGCAAAGAGGCTGTGCTGCAGGAACGCTATCCTTGTGGTGTCATGCAATGACATTGCAGGAATAAATGATCTCGCTCCCTCTCTGCAGTAAGAGCTCACAATCTCTCTGAGCAATCTGTTTATGGAAAGAGATCGGAGATGCAGATCTGTGCAAACCACATCTGATGAGCAGTATGAGACTACAAACCCCATCTCCTTCTCCTGTGAGCTGATGGAGGCCCCAGCTTCACCCAGACATTTACTATTCTGATTTATCTCTGTCATTCTGCTGTCCTTGTTCTCTTTAAGGTCCAACCCGGGACTTTCCTTTACAATCCTCTGATGCTTCTACATTCCTCTAACTCTAACACTCATTTTGTCAAAACCAGAGAGCAACTGTGTGTACTTTAGATGCCTTCATACAATTCAGGAGCCAGAGAGATGTAAACTGCACCATGTCCATCTATATTTCTCTGGCTTGCTGTTTGCTGTGTCTTGCTAGTTTTCATCCTAGTCCTGAATGTATTTGTGCTTTTACTGCTTGTTCTGTCACACTTTGTGCCAATTATCTGCAACTTGCTGTCCCCAAAACCAGGATTCACCCTCAGCCGTGGCAGAGCACAAAATTTATCATCCTGTATAACCAGAACTATGCCAAAAAAACTCTCTTTGGAAAACAACATGCAAGCTGGAATGGATGTGAGGTATGTGCATGGCCAGTTAAGAACTACTCAGGGGTGAAATATCTTTTCAAAAGTACTGAAATCAAGTGGTTGCAATGCTGTGGTCATTTGTACAGGATGAAAGACAAGAATATTTTCCTGGTAATGGGCTGAAAAAACCTAGCAGCATCACTGACCACATACCAGTATCCTCCTCAGAAGGGGAATCTGCCTGGGAAAGGTGTTTATGAGACAGAGCACATCTGTCAGAGCAGCAGTTTGCCTTGGACAGTGCCACGCTTTTTCCTGTTGCAGGTTAAGTCATGGTAACAGAGGTTCATGCTTTCCAGTGTATTTGTTCTATATACTTCTATTTATTTCTTATGCTAGTGCACTACAGTCCACTCTTGTTTTAATCGTGATTATCCTGAGATCTCCTTTTCCATGGCAATGTCTGAAAAAATCCATGAGCCTAGTGCCTCAGTAGTCACACTACTATCTTTCAAGTCACCTTTTGTTCCCCACAGTGACCTTGATGTGTCCTTAGCCTTGCTAAGGTGACTGCACAAGTGATGGATTTTTGCAGGTCAGTCTGTGTGAGAATTTGGAATGAGCAGTCTATTCTTATCTCTGTCACTTCACTTAGTGGGTCACCTTGGAGGAGTCTGTTCCCTGTTCTATGCTTCACTCTCCTCATATGTAGGAAGAGATATTTAATATTTCTTGATGAAAAGCAATTAGCTAAGCTGTAACACAATTTCCCCTCCTAATTATCTGTCAGCCTGCTGTCTGCTGAGAGAATGTGCAAGCTATGTGCTCTCATGCTCGCAGGTGCGCTGAGGCACTACTTATTTTTGTTTTGCTTAGCCTCCTTCTTATACTTCTTGGGCACAGTCTTTGTGCTCTTACTCTTCATAAAAATGGACCACAATGCTCTGTTCATCCTAAGTCCCATTGTAACACTCTTGTCAGGTAAACATTAATTACCACAAAAATAGCAATAGGGTTTTAATTTATAGTTTAACTTCTGATTTGATGTGTAAATCAACATGGTATTTGAAGCAATTTGAAATAAGTGATGGCACCCAGGCTCTCTGAAGATTGTACAGGAGAAACAGATCTCAACACCTGGAATTCTGCAACTTTCTGGAGCATCATTTGGAATAGCCTCCAAGCATCTGCTGGGACAATACATGATACCTCCACACTCTGGTGGTGAGTCCATGTGCAGAGTAACCACACAGAGCCTATTTGTGAAGTTCAGTCTGTTTGGGAGATGCCAATGCCATGTTTTATGTGCTGTGTAGTCAATCTGCCGTGTGTGATGGTGGTCATGTCTGGGACTTACAGACACCTGGCAACTCCGTCAGCATTATTTATCTTTGTCCTTCTCTTTACATGGACAGACATGTTTAATACGCCCAAAAGCTCGCTTTTGCTCCTAATGAAGTTTCTGGGTAGAGAGTGAAAGTGGGTATGTCTGGGAAAATCCAGAGATGTTGTGTTTGAAAACCAGCTAAGGCCAGTAGCCCTCTTCTCCCTTTACCCACCTCTTCTCCCCAACCTCCACATGAATAGTTCCCTGAAGCACACAGAAAATCTCCTCCTGCCCTCTCCCTGGAGTCTTCTCCCCTCTGGCTAGTTCCCTGTTCTTTGGCTGATGGTGGAGGGGAGAAAAGCTCTCTCCATAAAGCCACACGCTTTTGTTCCTCCTTTTTGCCCAGAGCCGCCTTGCTCTTCAAGCCGCTGCTCTATCACCTCTGCCCCTTTGTTCTCCTGCTTAGGGATTTTCCACTCCTCACCTTCCTGCTGATAAAGTTAATCAAACTAATTTTCCCACTCAGTCACCTCCCTTATCACAGTCACTGCTTGGCCAGAGCCCAATGGATATGCTTTATGAGTGCTGCTGTTTGTTCTGCAGCTTTTTATGGCCAGGGTGAGTGATGTGTCCCAGGGTCTGTGTCAGCAGCTCTCTGATTCACAATACCTCGAGACAAATAACAAATACATTTTGAACCATTTTGTGAATTAACTCAAATTCATAAATTCAAATAATTTCATCATCAGGAAAAGATCCAGGATCTTTTTGTTTTGCTTTGAAACTCCCTACCTTTAACCAGTGCTTAGTCCAAGGGATGACTGAAACTTGGTTCAGCTTCTGTGTCAGTGATTGTAAAAGGAAGAAAGTAAATTTTGTTCTGCCTTGTGTTGCAGTGCAGATATCCTGAAGATGCAGAATGGGAATACATGTGAGAATCAGCAGGAAATATCTCTTCCCCTTGGCACCTCTGGCAGATCTCTAGTCTGATCTGCCTCCCAAGGCCCCCTCAGCAGTTAATGCAAAAGCCCATGTCCCAGTGACTGAGGAAGACAAGGAAATTCGTGCTTAACCCCAGATGAGCTGAAATTAAGGTGAGGGTCCCACCCAGTGAGTCAGAAATGTTTGCAGTCCTTCTTCCTCCGGCTGTTACTACTCCAGCATCACTTGTATTAGTAACACTGAGAACAGCGTGCAAGAGGGCCAACAGCAGCATTTTGAGCATTCTGTCAGCTGATCAGGTAGTGTCACAAGTGAGTAGGTAGATCCTTATGCTCAGGGTTGCTACTCATCCCTAACATTTGATTTCATGACACTGAGTTTGCCTAAGCAATCTCAGTGTTGGTCTGCTCCCCACAATTTGGCTGTCAGTGTCAGAGACCTCTAAGGAGGTCCTGTCAGCTGAGTGGCAGGAAAATTCCTGAGTACATAAGGCTTACATTCCCAAGAGGATTCCTCTTTGCACATCACTCCTGGTGCAGGGTGACATCTCAGCATTTCACTGGCTATCCTGCTGAGGTGAAAAAATAAAACAAGTTTTATTCTGCTATGCTAGAAATCATTCTTAAAAGCCTTCTAGATTTGGAAAGCAGGTGCAAAGAATCAAGGAGCATATCCTGCTCTGACCTCACATACCCCATCCCCATGCCTGCCCCTGGCAACTCATCTGTGCATCTTGCACCAGCTCTGGACCTTCCTGAAGCCTTTCATGAGCTAATTTAACTCAGTAAAACAGTAGAATACTAATCCCAGAAGGAGGAAAGGGAGTAAGCAGCTGTCTGAAGTTTCAGTTAGGTCATTTGTCTTGGCAGGATGTCCGGCGGATGCCAGAGCTGCGGAAGGGAGCAGGGAGGAATGGTGGTGGACACAGGATGCAGGGTGGCAAAGCCTGCCTTCCTCTGCACAGCAAGCTGGGCACCAGCCCAGAGTCACTTGCAACCGTGCTCCCGAGCAGTCTCATCCCTCTAATGCCATCCCCTGTACTTGCAGCAAAGCTCGGTGAACCCATGCTTTCCCTGGGAATTCAACAGTGTAAATGCCATACTGGGAATTTCCTGTAGCCTAAAGACTCGAAAATTGGTTTAATTAGGCTATCAATTTATGATCTTCTTGCTAGTGAAAAGCTGCTTGATTCAATGTTAGCTTTTGATATGCAATAATGCTTTTGAAATTCTACCTCAACCTGGGTGGCCCAGAAAGTGTTATAATTTCCCTGACAATAGATAATTCATTCATAATACACACATGTATCCCTGCTTGACAAATGCCGATGGAGAGTGTTGAATAATCTCTGAGGCTATGGATTCATAGGAAGTTTTCTCTGGTTTCATTGCCAGATAAGTTTTTCAGACTCCCTCCAACTCAAAAGCATCAGATCTCTTCACTGACTTTCTTGTGGACCTGCAAACATTTCATTCAACTTAGTAAGGGTGATTAAAGACAGGGACGTTAGCAGTGACAGGGAGGAAATATTCTCCTCACACTAGCATTAGTATTGGGAAAAACAACATGAAACTAAAGTTTCAGTTTAAATACACGAGTCTTAATGACTAAACTTTCTATGACATAACCACAGAAATACTTAATAAAGAGTCATTATGATGGTAGAAAGATAACACCTTTTCTACAATTTTATACTGATTCTTATTATGATCTCTGACAACATGAATTAGAAGATTCTCAGTTCTGAGTTATGGAAGATAGCACCACAGCAAAAAAGGGAAGGCTGCCTTCACCAAGGCACAGCGTGGTGTTGTCAGCATCCTTCTGACAAAGGCCCAGGCATGCCTGTGAATAGTATTTTACTAGTATGATAGTGAGAATGACAGTGTTTCAGAGGTATTGCCACTGATCTCGTGTCATTTTAAATAATACTTAACGTCTCTTTACCATTTGTTTCAGTATTTTCATCTATGCTGATTTAATTTAACCTGATTTTCTGCAGAGCCAAAAAACTTCTGATTTTCATTTCTTTTGGACTGCTTTGCTCATGGGGCACATTTGTTTCTGTTTCAATTATGACCCTGTTAAAATGAAAACATTTTCTAAGTTGTAAAAATCTGGTTTAGACAGCACTGTGTTCTTAAATTAACATTAGCCAGCTTTTCATGTTCTTACACCTATAACCTAGACTGCTGAGCCCAATTTCATATCCTCTACATAACTTGGGGAAAGTGTTATTAGTGAATCCCTAAAACATTTGCTGTTTTGACAGGTGGTCAGTTCACTGTCTTGTTCAAAGAGCAGTTTGTCTTTTAGAAGTGCATTGCTATTCCATACTGGTCTTCTGGCCAGCTTGCAAAGTGCCTGATGTCAGCAGTGTTGGTGCAATTCCGTGGTTAACCTTGCCCTTCTGTACCGGCATCATAAGAGACTTTTCCCCCACAACAGTGCGTGGCTGTGGGTGGAGACACACACCACGTAAGGAAGAAGAGAAAATCAGATATCTAAGCTGATGGGAGAAAGGAAAGAAAAAATAAAAAAGAGTTTTGTTCTGTAATCATGCAAAACAAGCATTTTAGAGAGCTGGAGACATTTCTGCACCTTGGTTTGGATGGTGGCCAGTTTACATATAAAGCTAGTGAGGAGATGAATGAATAGCTTTCTTAATCCTCCCTGTACGGCTACTTCTGGGGAGATGAAGGCAGGTCTTCCTGCATAGTGTGAGAGAGAAACTGGTCTAAGTCAAAGCCTCTCGTTCTACTCAGTGATCTTCAGCTGTTAACCTCCAGTGTGAAAGGTGCAACAAAGCAGAACTCAAAGAAGACCCAAGAAAAGAAAAGGCAGCACTTCAAAAGCAATCCAAAGGGGGAGCTACTTCAAAAGGGAACCCTGGAGTTAGAAGCACTTCAAAGGGGAAACTTCCCTAGGGAGCTTGTTGCAAATTATCTAAAAGTAGGTCCTACCATCAAACAGATGTAATTAGTTTTATTCTGATTGTCATGAAATCTTGTTCATTCAAAAACACCCTGAACATTTCATATGGTAGAGGCGCACTTGCCAAAGGATACACCAGACTTTAGTGTAGTTAGCACTCTATCACTGTGGCTGCAAGTACCTGCTCACCAAAGTTTGTCAAAGCTCGCGAAGGTCCCTCAGAGCAGGTCTGTCCAATGAAATTAACTTGGGTTAATTTGGATCTCATTTTTCACAGCTGACTTGAACACTATAAATGAAGTTTGTTGCTACAGTAAAAAGTGGAGAAAGTTTCTGCCCCTTCATGTATTTTCAGGTACTTTTTGCAGTGATATTTGAGCACTCCAAAATTACATACACTTTTTCTACCTCTGCTTCATTGTCTCTAGGCATAAGACAATCCAAACTCCACGAATTGCCAATTAATTTTACTGTTACCATAGACGGTGTAATTAAAATCCTGACAACATGGTCTGACCCTCCCATTCCTCCTCTTTGTATCTTTCTTGTAATTTTTTTCCTTCTCATCACTTTGAACCCTTCATTTTCTAAATATGCTTTTCCATGTGCTTGTTCTCACAACAGGGGAACCGAGTCTTCCCAGGTCTCCTGGCTGCAGCTGCACCCTCCCTTGGCCAGCACCTATATTATCTGCCTGGCCCCAACACTAATACAAATGTTAATTTTGAAATGTCTGATTTCTTTTAGAAGTACAGATTCTATACTCTGTAAAGAAAGTAACAGGGTGAAGTGAATTGTGTCTGCAATTTAGGTCAAGCATGAACAACAACTTCCAAAAAGAACTGAGGCATATTGGGATTGTTAAATTTCAAGATGCCCACAGCCTGATTTCAGGAAACCTCCTTTAGTTCTCAGGACTCTGCTTCCTCAATCCCCTCTCAAACCCTTGGTGATAAGTTAATTTTTCATTCTCTTCAGAACCACCTTTGGATTAATTAAAAGGAGTGTCTTGTGAAACCGCATCCAGGTCAATTCAATAAGTGCTAAGGTACTTACCCCATTATACTTAAATGGATACACCAAAAAATAATGGATACATATTATAACTGTGTTAGATAAAGCACCTATCACTTGAAGACTCACACAGACACCTAGAAATCTTACTAATCTTTTTCTTGTCTTTCCCATCAGTGTGTCGCTTACCACACATCTTATTCAAGAGTTCAAGCTTGTTTGTTTCTTCCTGAATGGCATCTGCATTGTTACCCTAAGGCAGGCAAAGGTGGTTCCTACCCAGGTCAGGCAAAGTTGCATACATACTGGAAAAGGAGGAAGGGCTAAAATGAGGGAAGGGTGTTTTTAGATTGTTTACTAAAAGGCAATATATAATGCCCCCAGCTTGAAGTTACAGTGTCATTTTTCTCCTTCCAACAGACAGACTCTTACAATGTATTTTCAGTGTCTAATTCCCATATTTCATGTTAAACAACCTTGTTTCAGCTAATCATCCCTTACATTAATAGTGAGATTAATGTTGTCTTTTGAAGACAAAGCAAGTTTTACGTGTGAGAAAAGATCCTCCCCTGGAACCCTCAAGTGCACCAGTGCTCTGGATTTGAGCAGCCAGCTCTCCAAGGCATAGGGAGAAACAGCTCCTGGAGTGCAGGGATCCCTCGAGTGTGTGACAGGTACAGTATGGAACATGTCAGACCTACTGCCCTCTGACCTGCCAGTGTTGGCAAGACAGCTTCCCACAAATAAAAAGTTACTTGGCCTTATCAAAGGATGTTAAAGTGTGTTCTACACACCATGAGCACCTATTTAAGATTTTTAATATTAACACTGTTGTAGTTGGGACTTGTTTTGAAATTTGTCTCTTAGCAACATCAGAGTTATTTACAGTAAATCACATCTGAATTGAGATGAAAGAACTTCACCTGACTTCAGAAAGGAAAATACACACAACTTGTGTTTACAAGGCAACCCATTACAGATGATTGCTTTGGTGATAGCAGCTTATGGAACATCCATATGCGCTGTTGGCATTTGCAAGGTGATGAAACAGAATGCAGTTTCTGATATCTGAGCTGCTTTCACTGTGGTACTTGCAAAAATAATGATACCAAATAAAACTAAACTTGGAATTCATAACAGTTGATTCGTGTGAAAAATAGGAACCAAACCATACTCTTTATTAAAATAAAGATCAAGCTGCAAAATTATTTTTTAAATAATTGTGTTTTTTAGTATTTAGACTGCTGTAGAACAGCATGACAAAGTAGTGGAGCCTGAGGGTGCTATTCTGAGCTAAAAAGAAAGTAAAAGAGTGTTGTTCTTGTTTTAAACTGGAAAGGAAATAAGCTTATAGAGGATAGCTGCTCTAACTCTATTTCTTTATCACATTCTGAAGAGAGAGACAACAATGTAGTAGAAGGAAACAAAGAAAAAAGGTTGGCTTAGGAAGAGATGACCCGTCTTTGATAACAAATCCTGCAGTACTGTGCATGCTTTGCTAGTCCTTTGCACGGGGGTTAAACCTTGCTGCTGACTATTCAGTTTTGTAGGACTGGTTCTATGGTACTTTGGATGGTTAGAGAAAAGGGAGAACTTACACTACAGACATTACCTTAAGCTAATTTAGAAAATTAAACTATGTCAACATCACCAGTTCAAAAAGCAAATTAGGTTTTGCAGCTATAAATCTTTGGAATTAGAAAACTAGGACACCCTATTAAAAAAAATTAAATTAAAGTAAAATTATATTTTGGGATAGCTCCTCAAGAAGATTTCAGCCTTATTATTTGAATTATGGCAGCACCTTCCTGTAAAATGTTCTGCTTGTAGTGTAATTTACAGACTAATTCAGACCCACAGGCTATTACAGAATACAGGAGGATTTAGCATCAAAGATGGAACACACGAACTTTTGCAAGCTGACCAGGGAGGAGACATCTTTCCTAGAGACTCGAGGGGGAAATGCTGTGGAGGAAAGAGTGGCTCCGGAGAGTCATGTCTCTGAGTACAGACTTCCACCAGAGCAGTTTTCAGATGTGCGGCCTGTCCTAGGGGTTAGACCTCTTGCCAAGCCCTTCCTATAAAAAGCAGACAGAAATTATCTCTATCGTCATCATCATCACCATCATCTCCTGTTACAAAAATTTAGATTTCCTTCCTTTCCTCAGCAGAATTCAAGTTTGAATCTCCCTTTTCCTTCAGTCTTTGCCACCACCCTTTGCCACCTCCTAACTGCTGGTCTGTAGCTATGAAGGTTGTAGTCCCTCTTTCATTTGTATGGATTAATTATATATTCATTATAACTACCTTGGGTCAATGCCCATAAGAATCTGTAGCTGGGAGGACAGCTCTTATCTGAGATGTGAGAGACCTGCATATTAATGGGTGTTCTGTTTAGTACTAATCCCTTTATTACAAAGCAATAAACCTTTGTGTCTCCTATATCTCCTCTGAATGCTCTAAGCCTTCAAATGTAGGGAATTAAGTTGCCCAGAGAAGTGGCAGGTGCCCCATCCCTGCAAACATTCAAGATCAGGTTGGACAGGGCCCTGAGCAACCAGATCTAGTTCAAGATGTCCCTTTTCATTGCAGGGGGTTGGACTACATGATCTTTAAAGGTTCCTCTCCAACCCAAACTACTCTAGGATTTTATGATCCTATTCTATTATGTAGCAGTGGAGTGAAGCAATCTTCCATCCTGCAGGTCCAGTCCAGTGTGTGCAGAGCTTCCCAGTACAGGGAGGACGAGCACGGTATGCCCCAAAGAGGCACCAGGCTGAGGTGGCCACCCATCTCCACGCTGTCACACCTTCAGGCAATTTACTTGGGTGCAGCAACAAGAAATTCAGTCTCTGTGGGCTTTGCTGGTAAATCTCAAACACTTCCACACTTTGATGGCACCAGAGAGGAGGTTAGCAGCCAACAGGGCACTTGGGGAAAACCCATTTTTAGATTTCAAAGTGTCTACATAACTGGCAGTGAGGTGTTACCGTCTGGATGGCATCTCACCATCAGGCAGTCTCTCCTTCCATGAGATTTTCCTCAGCACAGTCTCCTAGAATAGAGAGACAATAACACCCTCCCAGAAATAACAGCCTTTCTTTCCAAAATATTTGAGAATGTTTTCTAATGCTCTGAAATGAAAGCAGCAAATGTTTCTTATTTCCTGCAGAAGTCAAAGAGTACCATCTTTATTTTCATGTCTACCCTCAGTGTTCAGCTGTCATTGTAGTTTAATTATCTTGTCAGAAGCATCTGCAATTTGGAAACTATTTCTTATGTATTTTCATACCACTTTCATCCCAGTTTGCATCCCATGGTAGTGCATTCTGGCGAGTGGTGGGAAACTGAAAGAGGATGGGGCAGCAGGACACAAAGATGGTCAGGTTTGGCAATGAACTCAGATGAGGCCATTGTACAACTTTAACTCCAACAAATCAGAGACTATAATGAACACAGAAGCACAATAATGGATGTACACCCTTAAAAATGGTGAAGAACAACTCTACTTATCTTTGGTGTACACAAAATGTCCAGAATCTTAGAGTAATTTTTGAGTGTGCTTGTTAAATACAGATTGTTGTACTTGCATGATGTTATACCATTGCAAAGACATATGTATCGAACAAAAAACATTCCATCTGAATGGTTTCATCTGTCCCAGCATTTATAGAGGTGTTGAGGAGGGAACATGCAAGGTATGCACCTGCTGGCCAGGGCTAAGGCACAAGGACATGCTTCCTCCAGCTACTGGCTGTCTTTCTCAAGGTGACACCATCTGAAAAGGAGCTGGAAAGAGCCTTAGATATGGAGAGAGTGGCAGGAATGCTGGCCTAGTGAAACCTGAACATGCTGTATCTTTTCCAGGACTGACAGGAAAGACCTAGCAGGTATAGCATCTGTGTAATTTAGTTATGTTCCAGGGTTAAGTGGGTCTCCCATCTGGGTGAGAGAGTATCTATTATGCTGGAGCAGGCACATAAACCACAGGCTGACACATAGATTAATGATGATTACCAAGTCTAGACCCTGCTGTATGTCTAAATATACAGCTTTAGTGTAGGATGACACTGTCTCAAACATCTGCCAGAGGGCAACACTAGTAAATTTCTCACATACAGAAGAGAATAAGTGTTAGATAATGTTCAACAAATAAACAAACCAAGAAAACCTGTTCTACCTCAATCAGAGAGAAACAATTGTCTGGATTGTCCCTGTCAGCACTTGAGTAGATTTATTGCTACTTATCAACAGCTTGTTAAAAAAACTGGCAAGACATTAAGAAAATGGGGAGGAAAATCCTCCAGACCATAGTTTGCTGTTGATGTCTACCAGTCAACTTGTCTTGCTTGGAAATTGTGCTATGGCTGTCAATAGGGATGAGCCATGCTATATAATGCAGCTCTAACTGTGACAGGTGTGAAGTTCAGCTCCTTGCAAAAGATTTTAAATTAGAAGTGTGTAGTAAATATGTGGGAATATACAGTTATTAATGTATTATGACTGAGAAGTCTTAAATAAATTGATTGTTCGAACATTTTTTAAAAAATGGCTGCTTGATGCATTTAAAAATAAGGAATGAGGTCTTCTTTATGAAAACAGCAGACAGGTGGCAAAAATCATTCCATTCAGGCCTAAGATGTAAGCAAGTCCAGAGTCCAACCCAGGTAGCCAAATGTTTTAATGGAGGCAACATTACTATATTACTGCTTGGAGCAACGGCTGAACCAGCAAAGGAAGATGTCATTGGTAAGAGCTAACACGTAATGCTTAATAATCCATGATTTTTTAGTTCATCTCATTCTATTTTCCTATACTGAATTCACCATAGATCTATTGACTACTTATAATTTGGATATTCAGAAGTGTGGAGATCACATTTGGAACTGCCAATTATTAAGAATATGAGTTTGGTCTGTACCTGTAGATCAGATTTGCATAATGCTCTTATATTTCAGTTATGGCATTAACACAGTGCTATCAGAAACCTGCATGGGGTAAGGGACAGCCAAAGGAAGGCATTTGGTTTTGAAACAGATTTGCTACAGTTTCATTAATTTATAAGAGAAAGATAATCCAAAAAACAAGTGAATTTGTAAAACAGAAGTTATAACTAAAGTACACACCTGTATATTCCACAGTTTCTTCCCTAATTATATGTGCAGAAGGAATAGAATTGGCCATTTTTCCATTTTGTGAAGTTTAATGTACAAAATATCTATGCTTTTGTAGCTCTATAAACATAAATTCTAGCTTTTGTGACACAGATTAAGAGGACCCTAAATGTGGATGTGGTTTTAAAATGAAATGAAAGAAATTTTATACCCACGAAGAATGAAGTGCTTATCTGTGTTATCTCTGACTTTAATGGAGCCTTTAGTGTTTTCTTCCTATTCCCACTTACATCAGATCGTATGGGTAAAATACACAAATAAGTGAGATCTCAGAGTGACAGTGCACAGATGGTTTAAAATTCTATGCTAAATTCATAGTCTGGAATTTTTTATAAAAGTTATTTATTGCAAAATGTCCCTAGATCTACACTGAGGTGTAATGTTCTGCCGGCAATTGCTTTAACAGCTCTCGAACAAAAAAAAAAAAAAAAGAAGAAAAACCCAGGGACTCACTTTCTCTCCAGTTTGTATTTTATTAATTCTGTAAAGCTATGTCGCTCCTGTCCATCACTTATGTTTAAGACTAATTTCACAGCCTGCAACAATTACTTCATACGTAATGGATACCTTTTGTCTGAAAATAAAACTCCAACAACCCAGAAAATGCATTTTTCTTCACACGTGATTGGTCTCCCAATAGAATTTTAAAGTAGTATTTTTGCAAAGACATTTTGTCCATGTTCATTTTTTATCAGCTAGTAGAATCTAAACACGAATCTCTGAAATGAAGTCTCTTCTGTTTTCATGGATCCCACTGTCTCACATGGCAAACCAGCAGGGCCAAGATAACCCTTTTTTACCCATAGGTCTTTTGTCAGCCTGCGGGGTTGACAGAAAGAATTAATTGGTGATTAATCCTTATATTAGAATTAGAAAGCTCTTTCAAATCTGCTTTCTGTGGCCACTGGGCCTGAATACACAACAGGGTTCCCCTGGGGAGAGCGCAGCAGCGAGCACATTCACCTGGGAGGTGCCCCTAATCTGTTTTGTGCCAAGTATGATGATGTCCTGGCTGTCCTTCCTCTCATGAAGCTGCTGCCCAGCTGCTCCAGTGATTATCTTGCTGCTCACCTGACAAAGTTGCAATGGTGCAATGAGGCTGTAGGGAAGGCATGTGGCAAGAACACCGACTTATTAATTTGGGAATATATGCACATCTTGGCTAAGAAAATCTCAGATGAAAAGAACGTGTTTATTGCATTGCAAGAGTTTCTTCATTACCTGAAAATAACTCATAAACTGGAGGCTTGTTCTCTGGCACTAAAAGAAGCATCTCCACAAAGCACATATATAAGAGCTCACAGTCAGTTTCACTAATTAGCTATTTTGTAATTGCTTTGGATAAAGTAATTTTACTCTCTTGAAATGTGTGAGCATCTTTAGCAAATTGTCTCAAAGTGCCATGTAATTATTCTATTTGCGATGGTGTTAAAGTAAAAAAAACCCACTCACTGCTTTGCTCCGAAATCAACAAGCTATTTTGTCACTGGCAGAGACACAAAAGCCACACAAAGGCCACCAGGTTTTGGAGCATGGCTTCTACACATGTGAAATGTGACAAGGCCCAAAAATAGCTCGACTGAAACCTCAGCCTTATCAGACAAAGTGCTGAACAGACAGGGACCCCGAGACAGGCTTTGACTGGGAGAATGTGAATCTCAATAGTCGGAGCGCGGGAGAAAGCAAACATTAAACCTATCTTGCAGATGGGCAGCAAAGGCACAGTGCAATTAAGGTTCTGATTTGGGAAAATACTTAAGAACATAATGAATCCCACTGAAGTAATTAAGTTCAGCTCCTGGGGAATGACTTTAATGAAACGAGACCTGGGAAATTGCCTGCAGCCACTCATAAGCTTAAGAGTGAACCAAAAGCGGGTTCTGTCTCCAAAGTCTCATTTTGGTAACTTCAGTGGTGTCCTTGTTCCATCTCACTGGGGTCTTCCCTATTGGCTTTGTTTCTGACCATAGAGCACAAAAGAAGGAGCTGGACATGTGAATGCAGATCAGGAAAAACTGGTGGTCAGGGATCCTTCTGCCTGAGCAAAGAATATCAGCTGGGGTT
Source organism: Pachycephala philippinensis (assembly GCA_013397055.1). NCBI lineage: Eukaryota > Metazoa > Chordata > Aves > Passeriformes > Pachycephala > Pachycephala philippinensis. Next base: position 1,413,923 of record VWZT01008559.1, on the reverse strand, counting down.
ATTGCTCTTAGTTAATTGTTTTGCTGTTTTCCTTACTTTCTTCTATATTGTCCTTTTTAATATTGCAATTTTAGCTGTTGAGAGGGAAGGAAAGACAGTGGTGGTCTGTCAAGCTCATTTACCAAACACAGTCCTGCCCTGGAGCCCTTGACACAGGTCGGATGGCGCAGCCCTGGCATTTTAAGGTGGCACCATGGTCTTGCTCTCCATTGTGCCCTGCTGCTGCTGCCCCCCTCGCTGTGACCTGCTGCTCTGCCTGTTCCTGGAAATAAAGCTGGGGGCTGAGCTCACCCAGGCCTGCCACCTCTTTGCTTACAGGTCCTCTGCGCAGGGCCACCCAGCTCAGCACCAGCACCACCTCGCGTGACAATATGGGCAGGAGGGATAGGGGTGATGAGATTTGCTGCCCAAACTGGATCATGCACTAGGGGGGCTGTAAGACCTGCTTGTGGGTTTATTTCTGAGCAAAGGTTAGGTGAAAGGAAAAAATAAAGGGGGAAAAATGGCATTTCTCTTCCAAATGTTCATGCCTTGGGTGACATATCATTACACTCAGTTGTTCAGGTCTCCATTAAAACCTGGCAAGTAATGGAATGGTAGCTAAATTAGGAGATAGTTGAAATAACTTTTCCAATTGAGCTTAACTTCAAAAATATTCAGGACTTTTTCTTTGCTTCACAAAAAATAATAATAGCCAGTATTACTTCAGGCATGTCAATGAAAAGATGTGTAGTAATTTTTTTTTCCAGAACTGAAGTGAAACATTTTTTAATACTGCTTTCGTTTCCTACCGATATGCTCTGCATGTTTTTCTTTTCTGCAAGATACAAGTTTCTATCAAAAGGAAATATGTAATTTCAAAATGAAATATCAAAATATTTACTTTTAGTCTCTCGAAATAAAATGTTCAAACTTTTTCAGCTGAAGCTTTTCACAGACCCAGAAAGGAGTTTTCCCATCTTCCTATATGACAGAGTCAGGGGAGTGATTGTTCCTCCATCCCTTCCTGTCATCTCCCCTCTGCCATTTTGAAGAATTTAAGCTGTGACAAGTTAATGGCATTTAACATCCCAAACATTTTCACTGAACAGCCACAGGGGAGACAACTCATGCCTCTCTAAACACTGCTTCAGGCTCTGCTGCAGCTTCAGTTAGTCCAAGAGAGAGCATTCAATGCATTTTCTGGCAGCAATCACTCCAGAAAATGTTATCTCTTAGATCACTTCTTTGATGTAGTGAAAATACCAAAAAATAAATCATGATGGTAGAAGCAGGATGTTATCATGGCATGTCCTGGGCCAGTTGATTTGGGGCTGAGAGGAAGCTCATTTGGACTTGGGGTATCTCAAGATAGTCCTTCTTCCTGAAAAAAGAGAAGTGTGTTTTCTTGCTCTTGGTTTTCAGTCAGCTGCTTTGATAGCTGCAGAGGAGTTACTTGCCATCCTGAAGGCTGGCTGTCACCCGACTACATAGAGTGTCTATATTACTTACAAAAGCTTTTGTCTTTCTCTGGTCACCAGTGCTGCTGTTCTTGTGTTTGGTTTATGATCTGTTGCTAGGGTGTATTTCCCTGGCTGGGAGCTGGCCACATTTTGCTGATGTCTGGCATGTGCTGCTCTGCTTTTTATTCATGTAATTGTTAAGCAGAAAATACCTATTAACTTGTTATCATCTTGTGTTGAACAGAGTCCTGGTGAGCAGACACCAAGGAGCTGCAGCACAGTTGTTTCTGCTCACACACATCATTCTCTGAGCTGAGTACAAAGCATATGTGTTCCCTCATTTCACAGCACACAAGTGTAATAGGTATCACATTGTGTGATTTCTCTTTCTTTGATTAGGCTTGCAGGAAACTCACCTCCTTCCACTAGTGAGATCCACATGTGTGTCCTTCCCAGGCTGCATTGCTAGACATTGCTGTAAGTAATCCTAGATTTCTAGCACGAGCTTTCCTGGAATATGTCGGCAGTAACTTCCTTCTCCAAGTGACAGAAAAACCAATGAGGAGCAGTGCTATTCTGGACCTTGTTCTCATGCAGGAGGAGGGGCTGGTGAAGAATGTGATGCTCAAGGGCAGGCTGGGCTGCAGGGACCCTGAAATGGTGAAATGCAAGATCCTTAGGGCAGAGGGGAGGGTGCACAGCAAGCTCACTTCCCTGGAATTTAGGAGAGCAGGTTTTGGCCTCTTCAGGGACCTGCTTGGTAGAGTACAATGGGATAAAGACCTGGAGGGAAGAGGGATTCAAGAGAAATGGTTAATATTTAAGGAACACCTCCAAGTTCAGAAGTAGTCCATCCCAAGAAAGAGAGAGTAAATCAAAAATGCCAGGAGGCCTCCATGCATGAACAAGGAGCTACTGGACAAACTCGAACACAAAAAGGAAGCCTACAGAGGATGGAAGCAGGGGCAGATAATATGGGAAGAATACAGAGAAATCATCTAGGCCTCCAGGTAATCAGGTTAGGAAAGCTCAAGCCCTGTTAGAATTAAATCTGGACAGGGACGTCAAGAGTGACATGAAAAGTTTCTATAGCTGTGTTGATGATGAAAAGAAAACTGAGGGAAATCTGGGCCCTCTCCAGAAGGAAACCAGGTTACCTGGGATATGGAGATGGCTGAGGCACTCAGTGACTGTTTTGCCTCAATCTTCACTGGCAACTGCTCCAAGCGCATCACCCACATCACAGAGGGCAAAGGCAGGGACTGGGAGAAT